>JARPMR010000069.1:0-103887 GCA_029955525.1 Oeneis ivallda
TTGGGCCAGCGTGGTGGACTATAGCCTATAACCCTTCCCTGAGAGGAGACCTGCGCTCAGTAGTGAGCCGTTGATGGGTTGCTAATGATGATGATGATGAGGCATGTTAACAGGACACACGATCCAGCTAGGTATAGGTTCATTTTCGGGAAAGAGATCGATCACCGAATTTAACTCGGCTGGGTCTTCGGTCTTCTCGTCCAAAATCCGTAAATGCATGAAGACTTCGTTCACTAGGTAGGTAGGTGTTGCTAGTGATGACCTATGGATCTGAAACATAGTCGCTAACAGCTATGGGCCTCATCTCAAGGTTTCTCAGCGGGCGATGGAGGGACATGCTCGGAGTATATATCCCTGGGAGATGAAATAAGAAATGAGGATATCCGTAGCAAAACCAAAGCCACCGAGTTAGCTCAGTGATTCGCGATGCTGAAGTGGAAATGGGTGGAGAACATCGTTTGAAGAACTGGTGGTCGTTGGGGTCCCAAGAAAAGCCGTTGGGTCCAGAAAGCGCAGTGTTAGCAGATCCCTCCCTAGGTGAACCAACGAAATCTTATTACAATGTAATAGCTACTTATTAATATTGTTAAATGATTATTTTGAAAAGAGCAACTGCTGAGTTTCTTGCCGGCTCTTCTCAGCAGAATCCGCTTTCCGAACCGGTGGTAGAATCTTGACGTGTCATAAGAGCCACAGGTTGGCCTACATGAAATAAATAATTTTGAATTTTGAAAAATTTTGAATTTTGAAATCAGACTAGTCGTAATGAGCCTCTGGATACAGGTATAGGCGGTGCAAGACCAAGGCCCCTGGAAGTCCATGCAAGAGACCTTTTGTTTGTAGTGGATGTCTATCGGTTTATAAAAAAGAGAGAGAAAAAGATGTGGATAGAGAGATATGTGTCATGCTCTGTCTCGATCTGTGTAAGAATTGCCGATCAAATCGTCGTCAAAGTAAAATAAACCATAATTACATTGAATTAGAGCTCAATTTCGTATATCCATTCTCATACGTTTAGGTTGTACGATGCCCTAAACGGTGGAGAATGGATACACGAAATTGAGCTCTAATTCAATGCAGTTTTGGTTTATTTTACTTTGACGCCGAACTTTGACGATTTGATCGGCAATTCTTCACAATCTCATGGCATCTCATGTCTCATCACCTCATGGCGTATCAGAGTAACGGTATTCATATTAATTTTATTTCATCATCATCATCAGCAACCCATCAACGGCTCACTACTGAGCGCAGGTCTTCTCTCAGAGAAGGGTTATAGGCCATGGTCCACCACGCTGGCCCAATGCGAATTGGCGGACTTCACACACCTTCAAGAACATTATGAAGAACTCTCAGGTGTGCAGGTTTCCTCACGATGTTTTCCTTCACCGTTGAAGCAAGTGATATTTAATTGCTTAAGCGCACTTGACTCCGAAAAGTCAGGGGTTCTGGGACCTGGGATCGAACCTGCGAACCCCCGAATAGGAGACCACAGTCCTAACCACTAGGCTATCACTGCTTAATTAATTTTATTTATCTCTCGTTATTTCTCAGGTATAAGACGCGAAAGATATACCTATGTGATGTCAAACGACAGGGAGTATGCTGCCAGTGACAATAACATCTCGAATAGATACGAGAAGAGGCGTCGGAGAGGTTTAAGAATCAGGCGAGCTCGACGGCCCAAAAGAACACATTCAGAGATCGCGCTAAGAGATGTGAGGAGTCCAGTGATACTGTCGTACGTCCAGTCGATCCAACGGCACTGTCTGATGGATACTACGCCGAGGCATTGCCCTTTTGTTGGCTGTAAAATGTTGTTGTATGGTTAGAATATTTCTAACTACATAGAATATAATAGAAATATTTTTGGAACGTAGTTCCTTATCGCGCGGTGCGGAAGAGGGCTAGACGGAAAAAATTAAGACAAAATTGAACCGACACTTTTTTTTGAATGTGAATTTGGCATTGTGTTCAATATTTTCACAGTACAATATAAGATCTCGGTAGCCTTGTGGTTTCTACAGTCGCTAAACAGTTAAAAGTCGATGGTTTGAATCCCAGCTCGACAGACTAAATTTTCTATTTTCAATTTTATTTTAAATAATTTCTACATGTGGAATTTTTCCCAAATTTTTCATACTTAACTTATAAGTTAGTGACTTATAAGTTAGCGACTGTAGAAACCACAAGGCTACGGAGATCTAATATTGTAGTGTGAAAATATTGAACACAATACCAAATTCACATTCAAAAATTTATTACAATTCCTTCACTAATTAATCGAAAGGAACTTCGTTCCATCCGGGTGTCCCTTGACACGTCTCAAGTTTTTTTATACTATCTTGTGGGCATATTAGTAATGATTAATTCATAAACTCTTTGTAGGGATAATAAACTACAACGACCACCTCAACCTGTGCCACTTCGCGGATCGCGCGCACGTGTGCGTGTACTGTCACGAGGGGTTCGCGAGCGAGCGCGAGCGGGCGGCGCACGAGAA
The DNA here is from genome assembly GCA_029955525.1 of Oeneis ivallda. Taxonomy (NCBI): domain Eukaryota; kingdom Metazoa; phylum Arthropoda; class Insecta; order Lepidoptera; family Nymphalidae; genus Oeneis; species Oeneis ivallda. The sequence goes on from JARPMR010000069.1 coordinate 2,504, forward strand.
CGAGCACATTGGCATCACAAAGCTAGCCGCCGCGCCCTCCACTACACGGTGCGTAGGCTACCTAGAAACTCTTTGTAGGGATAACAAACTACAACGACCACCTCAACCTGTGCCACTTCGCGGATCGCGCGCACGTGTGCGTGTACTGTCACGAGGGGTTCGCGAGCGAGCGCGAGCGGGCGGCGCACGAGAACGAGCACATTGGCATCACAAAGCTAGCCGCCGCGCCCTCCACTACACGGTGCGTAGGCTACCTAGAAACTCTTTGTAGGGATAACAAACTACAACGACCACCTCAACCTGTGCCACTTCGCGGATCGCGCGCACGTGTGCGTGTACTGTCACGAGGGGTTCGCGAGCGAGCGCGAGCGGGCGGCGCACGAGAACGAGCACATTGGCATCACAAAGCTAGCCGCCGCGCCCTCCACTACACGGTGCGTAGGCTACCTAGAAACTCTTTGTAGGGATAACAAACTACAACGACCACCTCAACCTGTGCCACTTCGCGGATCGCGCGCACGTGTGCGTGTACTGTCACGAGGGGTTCGCGAGCGAGCGCGAGCGGGCGGCGCACGAGAACGAGCACATTGGCATCACAAAGCTAGCCGCCGCGCCCTCCACTACACGGTGCGTAGGCTACCTAGAAACTCTTTGTAGGGATAACAAACTACAACGACCACCTCAACCTGTGCCACTTCGCGGATCGCGCGCACGTGTGCGTGTACTGTCACGAGGGGTTCGCGAGCGAGCGCGAGCGGGCGGCGCACGAGAACGAGCACATTGGCATCACAAAGCTAGCCGCCGCGCCCTCCACTACACGGTGCGTAGGCTACCTAGAAACTCTTTGTAGGGATAACAAACTACAACGACCACCTCAACCTGTGCCACTTCGCGGATCGCGCGCACGTGTGCGTGTACTGTCACGAGGGGTTCGCGAGCGAGCGCGAGCGGGCGGCGCACGAGAACGAGCACATTGGCATCACAAAGCTAGCCGCCGCGCCCTCCACTACACGGTGCGTAGGCTACCTAGAAACTCTTTGTAGGGATAACAAACTACAACGACCACCTCAACCTGTGCCACTTCGCGGATCGCGCGCACGTGTGCGTGTACTGCCACGAGGGGTTCGCGAGCGAGCGCGAGCGGGCGGCGCACGAGAACGAGCACATTGGCATCACAAAGCTAGCCGCCGCGCCCTCCACTACACGGTGCGTAGGCTACCTAGAAACTCTTTGTAGGGATAACAAACTACAACGACCACCTCAACCTGTGCCACTTCGCGGATCGCGCGCACGTGTGCGTGTACTGTCACGAGGGGTTCGCGAGCGAGCGCGAGCGGGCGGCGCACGAGAACGAGCACATTGGCATCACAAAGCTAGCCGCCGCGCCCTCCACTACACGGTGCGTAGGCTACCTAGAAACTCTTTGTAGGGATAACAAACTACAACGACCACCTCAACCTGTGCCACTTCGCGGATCGCGCGCACGTGTGCGTGTACTGTCACGAGGGGTTCGCGAGCGAGCGCGAGCGGGCGGCGCACGAGAACGAGCACATTGGCATCACAAAGCTAGCCGCCGCGCCCTCCACTACACGGTGCGTAGGCTACCTAGAAACTCTTTGTAGGGATAACAAACTACAACGACCACCTCAACCTGTGCCACTTCGCGGATCGCGCGCACGTGTGCGTGTACTGTCACGAGGGGTTCGCGAGCGAGCGCGAGCGGGCGGCGCACGAGAACGAGCACATTGGCATCACAAAGCTAGCCGCCGCGCCCTCCACTACACGGTGCGTAGGCTACCTAGAAACTCTTTGTAGGGATAACAAACTACAACGACCACCTCAACCTGTGCCACTTCGCGGATCGCGCGCACGTGTGCGTGTACTGCCACGAGGGGTTCGCGAGCGAGCGCGAGCGGGCGGCGCACGAGAACGAGCACATTGGCATCACAAAGCTAGCCGCCGCGCCCTCCACTACACGGTGCGTAGGCTACCTAGAAACTCTTTGTAGGGATAACAAACTACAACGACCACCTCAACCTGTGCCACTTCGCGGATCGCGCGCACGTGTGCGTGTACTGTCACGAGGGGTTCGCGAGCGAGCGCGAGCGGGCGGCGCACGAGAACGAGCACATTGGCATCACAAAGCTAGCCGCCGCGCCCTCCACTACACGGTGCGTAGGCTACCTAGAAACTCTTTGTAGGGATAACAAACTACAACGACCACCTCAACCTGTGCCACTTCGCGGATCGCGCGCACGTGTGCGTGTACTGTCACGAGGGGTTCGCGAGCGAGCGCGAGCGGGCGGCGCACGAGAACGAGCACATTGGCATCACAAAGCTAGCCGCCGCGCCCTCCACTACACGGTGCGTAGGCTACCTAGAAACTCTTTGTAGGGATAACAAACTACAACGACCACCTCAACCTGTGCCACTTCGCGGATCGCGCGCACGTGTGCGTGTACTGTCACGAGGGGTTCGCGAGCGAGCGCGAGCGGGCGGCGCACGAGAACGAGCACATTGGCATCACAAAGCTAGCCGCCGCGCCCTCCACTACACGGTGCGTAGACTACCTAGAAACTCTTTGTAGGGATAACAAACTACAACGACCACCTCAACCTGTGACACTTCGCGGATCGCGCGCACGTGTGCGTGTACTGTCACGAGGGGTTCGCGAGCGAGCGCGAGCGGGCGGCGCACGAGAACGAGCACATTGGCATCACAAAGCTAGCCGCCGCGCCCTCCACTACACGGTGCGTAGGCTACCTAGAAACTCTTTGTAGGGATAACAAACTACAACGACCACCTCAACCTGTGCCACTTCGCGGATCGCGCGCACGTGTGCGTGTACTGTCACGAGGGGTTCGCGAGCGAGCGCGAGCGGGCGGCGCACGAGAACGAGCACATTGGCATCACAAAGCTAGCCGCCGCGCCCTCCACTACACGGTGCGTAGGCTACCTAGAAACTCTTTGTAGGGATAACAAACTACAACGACCACCTCAACCTGTGCCACTTCGCGGATCGCGCGCACGTGTGCGTGTACTGTCACGAGGGGTTCGCGAGCGAGCGCGAGCGGGCGGCGCACGAGAACGAGCACATTGGCATCACAAACCTAGCCGCCGCGCCCTCCACTACACGGTGCGTAGGCTACCTAGAAACTCTTTGTAGGGATAACAAACTACAACGACCACCTCAACCTGTGCCACTTCGCGGATCGCGCGCACGTGTGCGTGTACTGTCACGAGGGGTTCGCGAGCGAGCGCGAGCGGGCGGCGCACGAGAACGAGCACATTGGCATCACAAAGCTAGCCGCCGCGCCCTCCACTACACGGTGCGTAGGCTACCTAGAAACTCTTTGTAGGGATAACAAACTACAACGACCACCTCAACCTGTGCCACTTCGCGGATCGCGCGCACGTGTGCGTGTACTGTCACGAGGGGTTCGCGAGCGAGCGCGAGCGGGCGGCGCACGAGAACGAGCACATTGGCATCACAAAGCTAGCCGCCGCGCCCTCCACTACACGGTGCGTAGGCTACCTAGAAACTCTTTGTAGGGATAACAAACTACAACGACCACCTCAACCTGTGCCACTTCGCGGATCGCGCGCACGTGTGCGTGTACTGTCACGAGGGGTTCGCGAGCGAGCGCGAGCGGGCGGCGCACGAGAACGAGCACATTGGCATCACAAAGCTAGCCGCCGCGCCCTCCACTACACGGTGCGTAGGCTACCTAGAAACTCTTTGTAGGGATAACAAACTACAACGACCACCTCAACCTGTGCCACTTCGCGGATCGCGCGCACGTGTGCGTGTACTGTCACGAGGGGTTCGCGAGCGAGCGCGAGCGGGCGGCGCACGAGAACGAGCACATTGGCATCACAAAGCTAGCCGCCGCGCCCTCCACTACACGGTGCGTAGGCTACCTAGAAACTCTTTGTAGGGATAACAAACTACAACGACCACCTCAACCTGTGCCACTTCGCGGATCGCGCGCACGTGTGCGTGTACTGTCACGAGGGGTTCGCGAGCGAGCGCGAGCGGGCGGCGCACGAGAACGAGCACATTGGCATCACAAAGCTAGCCGCCGCGCCCTCCACTACACGGTGCGTAGGCTACCTAGAAACTCTTTGTAGGGATAACAAACTACAACGACCACCTCAACCTGTGCCACTTCGCGGATCGCGCGCACGTGTGCGTGTACTGTCACGAGGGGTTCGCGAGCGAGCGCGAGCGGGCGGCGCACGAGAACGAGCACATTGGCATCACAAAGCTAGCCGCCGCGCCCTCCACTACACGGTGCGTAGGCTACCTAGAAACTCTTTGTAGGGATAACAAACTACAACGACCACCTCAACCTGTGCCACTTCGCGGATCGCGCGCACGTGTGCGTGTACTGTCACGAGGGGTTCGCGAGCGAGCGCGAGCGGGCGGCGCACGAGAACGAGCACATTGGCATCACAAAGCTAGCCGCCGCGCCCTCCACTACACGGTGCGTAGGCTACCTAGAAACTCTTTGTAGGGATAACAAACTACAACGACCACCTCAACCTGTGCCACTTCGCGGATCGCGCGCACGTGTGCGTGTACTGTCACGAGGGGTTCGCGAGCGAGCGCGAGCGGGCGGCGCACGAGAACGAGCACATTGGCATCACAAAGCTAGCCGCCGCGCCCTCCACTACACGGTGCGTAGGCTACCTAGAAACTCTTTGTAGGGATAACAAACTACAACGACCACCTCAACCTGTGCCACTTCGCGGATCGCGAGCACGCGTGCGTGTACTGTCACGAGGGGTTCGCGAGCGAGCGCGAGCGGGCGGCGCACAAGAACGAGCACATTGGCATCACAAAGCTAGCCGCCGCGCCCTCCACTACACGGTGCGTAGGCTTCCTAGAAACTCTTTGTAGGGATAACAAACTACAACGACCACCTCAACCTGTGCCACTTCGCGGATCGCGCGCACGTGTGCGTGTACTGTCACGAGGGGTTCGCGAGCGAGCGCGAGCGGGCGGCGCACGAGAACGAGCACATTGGCATCACAAAGCTAGCCGCCGCGCCCTCCACTACACGGTGCGTAGGCTACCTAGAAACTCTTTGTAGGGATAACAAACTACAACGACCACCTCAACCTGTGCCACTTCGCGGATCGCGCGCACGTGTGCGTGTACTGTCACGAGGGGTTCGCGAGCGAGCGCGAGCGGGCGGCGCACGAGAACGAGCACATTGGCATCACAAAGCTAGCCGCCGCGCCCTCCACTACACGGTGCGTAGGCTACCTAGAAACTCTTTGTAGGGATAACAAACTACAACGACCACCTCAACCTGTGCCACTTCGCGGATCGCGCGCACGTGTGCGTGTACTGTCACGAGGGGTTCGCGAGCGAGCGCGAGCGGGCGGCGCACGAGAACGAGCACATTGGCATCACAAAGCTAGCCGCCGCGCCCTCCACTACACGGTGCGTAGGCTACCTAGAAACTCTTTGTAGGGATAACAAACTACAACGACCACCTCAACCTGTGCCACTTCGCGGATCGCGCGCACGTGTGCGTGTACCTGTCACGAGGGGTTCGCGAGCGAGCGCGAGCGGGCGGCGCACGAGAACGAGCACATTGGCATCACAAAGCTAGCCGCCGCGCCCTCCACTACACGGTGCGTAGGCTACCTAGAAACTCTTTGTAGGGATAACAAACTACAACGACCACCTCAACCTGTGCCACTTCGCGGATCGCGCGCACGTGTGCGTGTACTGTCACGAGGGGTTCGCGAGCGAGCGCGAGCGGGCGGCGCACGAGAACGAGCACATTGGCATCACAAAGCTAGCCGCCGCGCCCTCCACTACACGGTGCGTAGGCTACCTAGAAACTCTTTGTAGGGATAACAAACTACAACGACCACCTCAACCTGTGCCACTTCGCGGATCGCGCGCACGTGTGCGTGTACTGTCACGAGGGGTTCGCGAGCGAGCGCGAGCGGGCGGCGCACGAGAACGAGCACATTGGCATCACAAAGCTAGCCGCCGCGCCCTCCACTACACGGTGCGTAGGCTACCTAGAAACTCTTTGTAGGGATAACAAACTACAACGACCACCTCAACCTGTGCCACTTCGCGGATCGCGCGCACGTGTGCGTGTACTGTCACGAGGGGTTCGCGAGCGAGCGCGAGCGGGCGGCGCACGAGAACGAGCACATTGGCATCACAAAGCTAGCCGCCGCGCCCTCCACTACACGGTGCGTAGGCTACCTAGAAACTCTTTGTAGGGATAACAAACTACAACGACCACCTCAACCTGTGCCACTTCGCGGATCGCGCGCACGTGTGCGTGTACTGTCACGAGGGGTTCGCGAGCGAGCGCGAGCGGGCGGCGCACGAGAACGAGCACATTGGCATCACAAAGCTAGCCGCCGCGCCCTCCACTACACGGTGCGTAGGCTACCTAGAAACTCTTTGTAGGGATAACAAACTACAACGACCACCTCAACCTGTGCCACTTCGCGGATCGCGCGCACGTGTGCGTGTACTGTCACGAGGGGTTCGCGAGCGAGCGCGAGCGGGCGGCGCACGAGAACGAGCACATTGGCATCACAAAGCTAGCCGCCGCGCCCTCCACTACACGGTGCGTAGGCTTCCTAGAAACTCTTTGTAGGGATAACAAACTACAACGACCACCTCAACCTGTGCCACTTCGCGGATCGCGCGCACGTGTGCGTGTACTGTCACGAGGGGTTCGCGAGCGAGCGCGAGCGGGCGGCGCACGAGAACGAGCACATTGGCATCACAAAGCTAGCCGCCGCGCCCTCCACTACACGGTGCGTAGGCTACCTAGAAACTCTTTGTAGGGATAACAAACTACAACGACCACCTCAACCTGTGCCACTTCGCGGATCGCGCGCACGTGTGCGTGTACTGTCACGAGGGGTTCGCGAGCGAGCGGGGCGGCGCACGAGAACGAGCACATTGGCATCACAAAGCTAGCCGCCGCGCCCTCCACTACACGGTGCGTAGGCTACCTAGAAACTCTTTGTAGGGATAACAAACTACAACGACCACCTCAACCTGTGCCACTTCGCGGATCGCGCGCACGTGTGCGTGTACTGTCACGAGGGGTTCGCGAGCGAGCGCGAGCGGGCGGCGCACGAGAACGAGCACATTGGCATCACAAAGCTAGCCGCCGCGCCCTCCACTACACGGTGCGTAGGCTACCTAGAAACTCTTTGTAGGGATAACAAACTACAACGACCACCTCAACCTGTGCCACTTCGCGGATCGCGCGCACGTGTGCGTGTACTGTCACGAGGGGTTCGCGAGCGAGCGCGAGCGGGCGGCGCACGAGAACGAGCACATTGGCATCACAAAGCTAGCCGCCGCGCCCTCCACTACACGGTGCGTAGGCTACCTAGAAACTCTTTGTAGGGATAACAAACTACAACGACCACCTCAACCTGTGCCACTTCGCGGATCGCGCGCACGTGTGCGTGTACTGTCACGAGGGGTTCGCGAGCGAGCGCGAGCGGGCGGCGCACGAGAACGAGCACATTGGCATCACAAAGCTAGCCGCCGCGCCCTCCACTACACGGTGCGTAGGCTACCTAGAAACTCTTTGTAGGGATAACAAACTACAACGACCACCTCAACCTGTGCCACTTCGCGGATCGCGCGCACGTGTGCGTGTACTGTCACGAGGGGTTCGCGAGCGAGCGCGAGCGGGCGGCGCACGAGAACGAGCACATTGGCATCACAAAGCTAGCCGCCGCGCCCTCCACTACACGGTGCGTAGGCTACCTAGAAACTCTTTGTAGGGATAACAAACTACAACGACCACCTCAACCTGTGCCACTTCGCGGATCGCGCGCACGTGTGCGTGTACTGTCACGAGGGGTTCGCGAGCGAGCGCGAGCGGGCGGCGCACGAGAACGAGCACATTGGCATCACAAAGCTAGCCGCCGCGCCCTCCACTACGCGGTGCGTAGGCTACCTAGAAACTCTTTGTAGGGATAACAAACTACAACGACCACCTCAACCTGTGCCACTTCGCGGATCGCGCGCACGTGTGCGTGTACTGTCACGAGGGGTTCGCGAGCGAGCGCGAGCGGGCGGCGCACGAGAACGAGCACATTGGCATCACAAAGCTAGCCGCCGCGCCCTCCACTACACGGTGCGTAGGCTACCTAGAAACTCTTTGTAGGGATAACAAACTACAACGACCACCTCAACCTGTGCCACTTCGCGGATCGCGCGCACGTGTGCGTGTACTGTCACGAGGGGTTCGCGAGCGAGCGCGAGCGGGCGGCGCACGAGAACGAGCACATTGGCATCACAAAGCTAGCCGCCGCGCCCTCCACTACACGGTGCGTAGGCTACCTAGAAACTCTTTGTAGGGATAACAAACTACAACGACCACCTCAACCTGTGCCACTTCGCGGATCGCGCGCACGTGTGCGTGTACTGTCACGAGGGGTTCGCGAGCGAGCGCGAGCGGGCGGCGCACGAGAACGAGCACATTGGCATCACAAAGCTAGCCGCCGCGCCCTCCACTACACGGTGCGTAGGCTACCTAGAAACTCTTTGTAGGGATAACAAACTACAACGACCACCTCAACCTGTGCCACTTCGCGGATCGCGCGCACGTGTGCGTGTACTGTCACGAGGGGTTCGCGAGCGAGCGCGAGCGGGCGGCGCACGAGAACGAGCACATTGGCATCACAAAGCTAGCCGCCGCGCCCTCCACTACACGGTGCGTAGGCTACCTAGAAACTCTTTGTAGGGATAACAAACTACAACGACCACCTCAACCTGTGCCACTTCGCGGATCGCGCGCACGTGTGCGTGTACTGTCACGAGGGGTTCGCGAGCGAGCGCGAGCGGGCGGCGCACGAGAACGAGCACATTGGCATCACAAAGCTAGCCGCCGCGCCCTCCACTACACGGTGCGTAGGCTACCTAGAAACTCTTTGTAGGGATAACAAACTACAACGACCACCTCAACCTGTGCCACTTCGCGGATCGCGCGCACGTGTGCGTGTACTGTCACGAGGGGTTCGCGAGCGAGCGCGAGCGGGCGGCGCACGAGAACGAGCACATTGGCATCACAAAGCTAGCCGCCGCGCCCTCCACTACACGGTGCGTAGGCTACCTAGAAACTCTTTGTAGGGATAACAAACTACAACGACCACCTCAACCTGTGCCACTTCGCGGATCGCGCGCACGTGTGCGTGTACTGTCACGAGGGGTTCGCGAGCGAGCGCGAGCGGGCGGCGCACGAGAACGAGCACATTGGCATCACAAAGCTAGCCGCCGCGCCCTCCACTACACGGTGCGTAGGCTACCTAGAAACTCTTTGTAGGGATAACAAACTACAACGACCACCTCAACCTGTGCCACTTCGCGGATCGCGCGCACGTGTGCGTGTACTGTCACGAGGGGTTCGCGAGCGAGCGCGAGCGGGCGGCGCACGAGAACGAGCACATTGGCATCACAAAGCTAGCCGCCGCGCCCTCCACTACACGGTGCGTAGGCTACCTAGAAACTCTTTGTAGGGATAACAAACTACAACGACCACCTCAACCTGTGCCACTTCGCGGATCGCGCGCACGTGTGCGTGTACTGTCACGAGGGGTTCGCGAGCGAGCGCGAGCGGGCGGCGCACGAGAACGAGCACATTGGCATCACAAAGCTAGCCGCCGCGCCCTCCACTACACGGTGCGTAGGCTACCTAGAAACTCTTTGTAGGGATAACAAACTACAACGACCACCTCAACCTGTGCCACTTCGCGGATCGCGCGCACGTGTGCGTGTACTGTCACGAGGGGTTCGCGAGCGAGCGCGAGCGGGCGGCGCACGAGAACGAGCACATTGGCATCACAAAGCTAGCCGCCGCGCCCTCCACTACACGGTGCGTAGGCTACCTAGAAACTCTTTGTAGGGATAACAAACTACAACGACCACCTCAACCTGTGCCACTTCGCGGATCGCGCGCACGTGTGCGTGTACTGTCACGAGGGGTTCGCGAGCGAGCGCGAGCGGGCGGCGCACGAGAACGAGCACATTGGCATCACAAAGCTAGCCGCCGCGCCCTCCACTACACGGTGCGTAGGCTACCTAGAAACTCTTTGTAGGGATAACAAACTACAACGACCACCTCAACCTGTGCCACTTCGCGGATCGCGCGCACGTGTGCGTGTACTGTCACGAGGGGTTCGCGAGCGAGCGCGAGCGGGCGGCGCACGAGAACGAGCACATTGGCATCACAAAGCTAGCCGCCGCGCCCTCCACTACACGGTGCGTAGGCTACCTAGAAACTCTTTGTAGGGATAACAAACTACAACGACCACCTCAACCTGTGCCACTTCGCGGATCGCGCGCACGTGTGCGTGTACTGTCACGAGGGGTTCGCGAGCGAGCGCGAGCGGGCGGCGCACGAGAACGAGCACATTGGCATCACAAAGCTAGCCGCCGCGCCCTCCACTACACGGTGCGTAGGCTACCTAGAAACTCTTTGTAGGGATAACAAACTACAACGACCACCTCAACCTGTGCCACTTCGCGGATCGCGCGCACGTGTGCGTGTACTGTCACGAGGGGTTCGCGAGCGAGCGCGAGCGGGCGGCGCACGAGAACGAGCACATTGGCATCACAAAGCTAGCCGCCGCGCCCTCCACTACACGGTGCGTAGGCTACCTAGAAACTCTTTGTAGGGATAACAAACTACAACGACCACCTCAACCTGTGCCACTTCGCGGATCGCGCGCACGTGTGCGTGTACTGTCACGAGGGGTTCGCGAGCGAGCGCGAGCGGGCGGCGCACGAGAACGAGCACATTGGCATCACAAAGCTAGCCGCCGCGCCCTCCACTACACGGTGCGTAGGCTACCTAGAAACTATCACTACATCACTACATAACAAAAGTGACACTCGGGGACTGCCGCGGTAAAGCTATTGCATAGCATTTTTATCAACTTATGCAATTATAATATTTATGCAATATTTTTTTTTGCATAGTAAAAATTATGCAAAAAAAAAATTAAAAAACAAACAAACAAGAAAAGCGCACAGTCACTACTTCGCGAGTGAGATTCGAACCTGCGACATCATACATAAAGCGGCCGCTCGCCCACTGCGCCAAACAGAGCTCCCTGACCGGCTCCGTGACCCTCTAAAATGTTGAACGCTTACTGAACGACGGTGTTAGGTTTATTTTCGTTACGGAATTTCTTGATTCGGTCGCCGCGCTCAAACTGTTTGTCCTAGTTCAAAGCCCGCGATAAAAGCTATGCAATAGCTTAAAACAAAGTCCCCCGCCGCGTCTGTCTGTCTGTTCGCGATAAACTCAAAAACTACCGAACGAATTTATTTATATAATAAATAAATATAATAAATTAATAGATAGGGTGATTCATGAGGAACTATGTCATTCCCCAAGGGTCTGGTGGGAGGCTTTGGCCGTGGCTAGTTTACCACCCCACCGTCAAAGACGTGCATCCAATCGATTTAGCGTTCCGGCATGATGGCGTGTAGAAACAGATTAGGGGTAGATTTGGGTTGAATGATGAATGTAGCACTACACCCCTTCCAAGTTAGCCGCTACCATCCTAGACTGCATCGTCACTTACCATCAGGTAAGGTAAGATCGCAGTCAAGGACTATCTTGAGGTAATTACATCCTTTATTTTACAGGTTCTCCACGAAAATCGCGAGCAACACCCAAACCGATCCCGAAATACCGAAAATAGACGTTCCCGAAGAGAAACTGAAGAAAATTGTCTCGTTCTTCGACAAAATCAACGACCCTGATCAGATAATCACGGAGATCAAGAAAAATCGATGCTCCGAAATGAATCTGCACACGATACATCGGAATCCGAGAACCGATATCGATTCTGTATCTGGATCGGAGAGTTCCGATTCGGGGAAGACTGCTCTGGTGAAGACTTGTCGCAATGTCACTTCGACTGTCGGTTTAGGAAGCTCTAATACCCGCGTATCGCCTGTGAGGTGTCAGTTGTGTGGAGAGAATTTTGATTATAGGTAATTGTTCATTTTGACGTGATAACGTCTTCTACATCGATGAACACCGGCTGCACGCACGAAAAAGTGTCACGTTCCGCCTGAGCCTGAGGGTGCAAGCGAGAGCGCGGAACAAGCGATCGTGCGTCAATGTCAATGTTTCTTTCAGTCATCGTCAATGTTTCTTTATGACGTTATCACGAAAAACTATCGTCCGTAAACCGACTTTACAGACAACCAATTTTTTTACGAGACATTTCACCGCGGTTAATTGCCTCACCTGTTGAGGAGATCCGTAGGAGAACCAGAGTCGCTGACATAGCTCAGTGAGTCGCGAAGCTGAGGTGGAAATGGTCGGGGCATATAGTACCGAAGAGCTGATGGTCGTTGGGGTCTCAAGTTGCTGGAGTGGCGACCCCGCACCGGGAAGCGCGGTGTTGGCAGACCTCCCACTAGGTGGAGCGTCGACATCAAACGAGTCGCAGGGAGCCGCTGGATTTAGGCGGCGCAAGACCAAAGCCTGTGGAAGTCCATGCAGGAGACCTTACTTTAGCAGTGGACGTCTATAGGTTGATAAAGAATAATTTTTGTTACTCTTTCACGCCACAACGAATGAACCGATTTGGCTTAAATTTGGAATGGAGATAGCTCATACCCAGATTAACACATAGTAGGCTACATTTTATCCCGGAAAATTAAAGTTCCCACGGGAATTAAAAAACCTTAATCCACGCCGACGAAGTCGCGGGCACCTAAACTGGACCGCAAAGAAAAAGGGTTGGTTAAAAAATCTTCAAAATGCAAAACTACGTATTTTCATTTATTTTACATTTATTAATAATAAAAGGCTTGAATTTATGTTTTTTTATTTTCATTAAAGCACATTAAAATATTCTTTAATTTAGTCTTTATTTCATTAAGCTACGTCAGGTATTTTTGAAGATATTAAAGATTTTCTAACCGACCCTTTTTCTTTGCCGTCCAGTTTAGTTAGGTAATAATTTTGATTTTATCCTAGGCGTCAACTGAACCTGCACGTGGATCTTCACCACCGCGTTAACGAGAAGTTCACCAAATACAACAGCTGCGCCGGTATTCTCAATCGCGGGAACCCCCAAGCTTGCTCCCAAGTCCAAACAGCCACCCAAAGCCTAACCAGATCACTCGCGTCAACCGACATATCGGATACATCGAACTTGACGCAACTCTCCAGAAGGAAATCCGACGAGACCTTGACGTATGACCCGTCGAGTAACATAGTGTATTACACGTCCATGGAGTCTGTGAAAAAGCCGAGTTTTGTACAGAAGGTCCGCAGCGGGTTCTTTTACAAGTGGGAACCCGGCACGAAGATTATACGTGTGTGAGTGAAAGTGGTGTTTTGTGACCGTTTTTTGTGCTGTTCAGGTGACGTTTTGTGTAATTATATTTTGGTAGTAAAGTCACAATTTCGTTTTATTTTAGCGTAGAGCCTCATGTAAAAAAACTTACGAAGGCTGACGTAAACAGTATTTCATCGTTGCGCCTAGTTTTCGCCCTTTTTCTCTATGAAAATCATAAAACTAAAACTAATATATCCGTAATGTAAAACTGTCGAAGATATAATAATTTACCACATATTGTCAAAAGTACCTGAGATTTTTTACAATCATTGAAAATATTAAAATTTGCGAGAGAGGGATGCTTAATTAGTATAATTAAGGCTGATTATACGGGTCTGCCTGCGAAATTCAAATTTAATTTGGTTTTTCGCAATTTGTAAACTAATGCGACAAAGTAGGCTTATGACATTCTAATTGCGCCAGTGGCAGTATCATCTTCACAGTTCACAGGTTAATATATAAAAACCTTTACTTGAAAGTGTGCAGTTTAAGAAATTAGTCTGAGTATCGAGTTGGACGTGAGTTATTACTCACAAATTGTTCGATATTCTGACTAATTTCCTAAACACATCTTATTTGTCGGGGCTTAAAAATTAGATAGGTTACTTAAAGAAAACAGCAAACTTAAAATAATGATTATAATTTCATTAACATTAAATGCATCTGCATGGCAAATCATTAAAACAAATACCAATATAATAATAATAATATGTAACCATTCATGTAATCGATGATATCAACTCAGTTGTACACTGAACTTAAACTGTAATAATGATCATAAAAAATATTATTTTTGTATTGCAATTAACAATGAATTTTAATAGTGATATAACGTAAAGAATAACACAATATGGCGCTAAAATTGGTGAAAATACCAAAAAAAAAAGGTAAATAAAATACATTACATTAGATGATAACAATGAGTTTCAGTGACCTAAATGGCAGTAGCATAACATATTTTAAATTTAGTGTACAACCGAATTAGCATCGTTATATAGAAAAACAATGCTATAATTTTTTTCGTGTGAAAATATAACAGATTATTTATGAGACATATACAGGCGGCCGCAATTATTGCTTTTTAATTTATAACAATAATATAATATGTGAAATATATTTCTTATACAATATGTATTGTGTACTTCATAAGTACATAATTTTTATGTGAAAAATATATTTTTGACTAGGTTTTATTTTTGTTTATATTTTTTTCGATTGTCACGTCACACTTAGTGTAAATATAAATTTCAAAATATTTTGAAAAATAAAATATTATTTTAATATTATGTACAGAAATAATACAGATTTCAATTTTAAACATATACAAGAAAAAAGCATTCATTTAATGAAATGAATGGACGAATTATTTCAGCAGAATCCGCTTTCCGAGCCGGTGGAAGTCTTTAGCTTTTCATAAGAGCCACTACATGTATGAACTAATTATTTATCAATTGTAAACGTCAGTATTTTTGATGGCATTAGTATAAAACTATACCAGAAAAAAATCAGTTTAAAAATTCACCCTGTATATTTGCGGTCGCCTGTACACGTTTACAAACTTAAAGAGTAACATGCACGCCAAAAAATTCTATTGCATCGTGTAAAGGCTGTATAAGGGGCCTATGGCCTTAAATCTTAATATTTTCAAAAAAAAATCTCCTAAAATAGCTCCTTTTGTTCCGAAGATTAGCCTGGACAAAAGACAGTTAAACAAATATTTGAAAAACGTATTTAAATAACGTTAATATATAATATAACGTATTTAAATAACGGTTTTACCGTTTATTACATCGATATTTGAATTTCGAATATAATTGGGTATTTGACTGATATTTTTTTATTTATTTAAAATAACGTTTTTAAATATCTTATCATAATGTCATTTCTCTTTTTTAAATATCTTTACTAGTCTCGTAATTATAAGCTGATTTACTGTGACTGTATCTGTCTCTTTCTAAAACGATATTTTCTATTGAGCATGTATGGAGCTGTTGAATTGTGACGTCACACTTGAGTAGCGCTTTCTCTGTCTAACAGGAAACTTTAAAGCTGTATAACTTATTTGTTTTTGAACAGATTTATTTTCTGTTTTTACAAATGTTATTCTTACATGTTACATTTTCGATTATAAATAATTTATATAAACATTTTAACAACAGTCAAATACCCAAATATGGAATTGTAAGATCCTTTATTTTTTTCTTAGGTCCATCAAATATATTTTATAAATCAATTTATCAATTTTCGGCTATTTTGGATCAACCTAAACTCGCCAAAAATTCGCATCGTTTCCTGCGAATGCCAATATTCGCACCATCTCTAAACGGTAAAATGCAATAACCAAATAACGTTACCGCAGAAATAATATTATAAATTAATCATAAGGGTGTACGAGGCAGTTATTTTGCAGACACTTCGATTTCATTTATTTGTTAAGATATGTATATAATTTTCTTTTTCACAATTATTTGACGAGTGAAAGGGCTTCGAAGATTAGTGGCCTACAGCCTATATAATACATAATTGGATTGGCCTTGGTTTCACAGTTAAAATTTTCGGACCCCTTTCACAGGTAAAGAATATGTCAAAATTTAACAAAAGCACGTTATACGTAACAGAAAAGGCCCCTTAGCTAACGTAATATAATATAATATAATATAATAATTATACATATTGCAAGCTTCAAAAGAAAAACTTATATAATATTATACAAGTGTTAATGAAAAATACACTTTAGCTCCTTACAAATAAGATAGTTTACATAAAAATCGAAGGTTCTCGCGCGGTCGAAGGCTAGAATTCAAAATGGCAACTGTCTCTATTGAATGATATCTCACGGCAATATGTTGAAGAAATCATCATCATCTCCCTCTCCTTGTCCCACGCTATGTGGGGTCGGCACAACATGTCTAGTAAGCCATGTTGTAAGTGGTTCGGCTTGATATTTTACGACCGGCCGCCTGTCTGACGTCAACCCTCTTTGGGAATGCGTTTGTTGGTGGAAAGGAAAGGATAGAACCGCCACCTTTCGGTTCATAAGGGTAGTGCTGGAATCCCCTTTTTTTTTTAAATCTCCAGACTCGAGAGCCAGGCCTCGAACTCTGGACTGTACGCGGGCACTATGTATGTGGCGTCCACGCATTGGAGAGCTTCCAGTTCATTTTTATACGTTGATAGCAATATGCTGAAGAAAACTTATCTATTGTTAATCGTTTAAAAAAGTATTTTGTGATAATGAAACATTTTTTTACAAAAAAAGAAAAAGAAATATATTTTAAGACTTTATCATCAAATATTTAATAAACTATGCTTTAAAAGTGTATAATTATTTATTTTAACATAAAATAATTTGAATTCCATAATGCAGCCGCTATTTGTTTTTAAGGTGGAAGGCACATTTCTGCCCGCGAAATTCAAATTTAATTTGGTTTTTCGCAATTTGTAAACTAATACGACAAAATAAGCTTATGGCATTCTAATTGCGACAATGGCAGTATCATCTTCACAGGTTTATATAAAAAAAATTAATTGAAAGTGTCCAGTTTAAGAAATTAATCAAAATATAGACTAATTTGTGAGAAACTCACGTCCAACTCAGTATTTTGATTAATTTTTTAAACTGGTCACTTTCAAGTAAAGATTTTTATATAAACCTGTGAAGATGATACTGCCATTGTCGCAATTAGAAGGCCATAAACCTACTTTGTCGTATTAGTTTACAAATTGCGAAAAACCAAATTAAATTTGAATTTCGCGGGCAGACTCGTATAATCATCCTTAAAACTATGCTTTAAAAGTGTATAATTATTATTATATATTTTAACATAAAATAATTTGAATTCCATAATGCAGCCGCTATTTGTTTTTAAACATACTAGCCGACATATGTTTTTCAATAAGCCATAGTCTATGGTCATAGATAACAGCCGCCATTTTGAATTGTACTCTTCAACCGCGCTATAGTTCGCACCACGTATGTTGAAACGAAAAGCTACAAGCGGGATTTTTCATTCATCAATTATTATTATTGATTTTATTTATTTTAACATAAAATAATTTGAATTCTATAATGCAGCCGCTATTTGTTTTTAAAGGCTTGGCAATTTTTTCAATAAGCCATAGTCTATGGTCATAGATAACAGCGGCCATTTTGAATTGTACTCTACAACCGCGCTACAGTTCGCACCACGTATGTTGAAACGAAAAGCTACAAGCGGGATTTTTAATTTATCAATTACTAGCTGATGCCCGCGACTTCGTCCGCGTGGATTTAGTTTTTAATATCCCTCGGGATCTCTTTGATTTTCCGGGATAAAAAGTAGCCTATGTCACTCTCCAGGTCCTCAACTATACCCATGCAAAAAATCACGTCGATCCGTAGCTCTGTTGCGGCGTGATTGAAGGATAAACCAACAAACTAACAAACAAACACACTTTCGCATTTATAATATTAGTATGGATTATTATTAATTATTATCAGCGTAATAATATGTATTTATATATAAAAATCTCGTGTCACGATGTATGTTCGGGATAAACTCGAATACTACTGAAGCGATTTTGATCAAACTTCGTAACTATCCATTGGTCCAACTTAAAAGATAGGATAGTTTTTATCTTAATTATTGACATCAATATTTGTTGTTGCAAATTAAAATATGTTAATTACACGACAGTCATATAATATACAATCTGATATTTAAGTTGCTAGGCAACCTAGCAACCTAAATCTCGAACGATTTTAGTTTGCGAGATAGTCTTAACCCAAATAAACTACTTATCTTACTAATCCTTACTAATATTATAAATGCGAAAATGTTTGTTTGTTGGTTTGTTAGTTTGTCCTTCAATCACGCCGCAACAGAACAACGGATTTACTTGACTTTTAGCATAGGTATAGTTGAGGACCTGGATAGTGACATAGGCTACTTTTTATCCTGGAAAATCAAAGAGTTCCCGAGGTACTTTAAAAACTAAATCCACGCGCACGAAGTCGTGGGCATCGGCTAGTATGTTTATATATTACGCTGACAATTCTATTTTAATAGTTCTAGATCTATAAGTAAGCCCGATATCGATTTATCACTTCACTGTCCGCAAAAAAAAATATAAAATGATATTTGTTTTGAAAGGACCATTTCTCTCACGTTCGATCACGTGATATTGAGAGCATTCTTATGATATGAAGTAAGGTTTAACCAATTAGCCCTATAATCTATGATTTCATAGATTTTTTATAGAAGATCGACGCGCCATTTTCAATTTTATTAGTTCCAGAGACACTCGTATGTCAAATGTGGCGCTTTAAATTGATATTTAAACTGTCATTTGTATAGGGAAGGCCAGTCCATGAGTGTTAATCACAGATTAAGGTGGAAGACACGGTCTGCCCGCGAAATTCAAATTTAATTTGGTTTTTCGCAATTTGTAAACTAATACGACAGAGATAGGCATATGGCCTTCTAATTGCGCCAGTGGAATTATCATCTTCACAGGTTTACATAAAAATCTTTACTTGAAAGTGACCAGTTTAAGAAATTAATCAAAATACTGACGTGAGTTACTCACAAATTAGTCGATATTTTGATTAATTTCTTAAACTGGTCACTTTCAAGTAAAGATTTTTATGTAAACCTGTGAAGATGATAATTCCACTGGCGCAATTAGAAGGCCAAAAGCCTACTTTGTCGTATTAGTTTACAAATTGTGAAAAACCAAATTAAATTTGAATTTCGCGGGCAGACCCGTGTCTTCCACCTTAATTATACAGATCACTCGGTGTGAGGGACGAAGCAAATTCCCTATAACATCTCATTTCAACATCCGTGACGCGTTCCGTACACATACATACATATTAAAGTATTGTACATGAAATGGTCTAATGTCGAGGTATATCAATTTGTTGAGCTACTCTTATGTACTTATATCAAAACTACTTTTTATACTTCTGTGCTTATTCTCATCTCTTTGACTGATAGACTCTGTGGTTATACCTGCAAAAGATGAAGTTGTTAGAAATGTTCTAACTACCCTCAAGGTAAGCTTTTACTACAAAACATCGCTTTTCACCATCTTTAAGCCCGATTGATGAGAATGCTTCATGCTTGTGAACGGGTTCCACCGGCGGGAATGGGGCTACTTTCTGTCTGCCCGACTTAACATGTATTGAATTGTAAGTAGTTATGCTTTTGTGGAACTTCCCCTCATTTTGGAAACACTGCATACATAGCATAGTATCTATTGTATAATAAACTTGTTTTAAAGAGCAACCGCCGAGTTTCTTGCTGGTTCTTTTCGGCAGGAAGGGCATTCCGAACCAGTGGTAAAGGACGGTTTGGACGGTTCAAAAGCACTTGTAAAAAAGTTTATTTGAATAAAAAATATTTCTTTTCTATTCTATTCAATAGATGCAGCTAATACACAATCTGCCTTCTGATGATGTTAGAATAGAATAAAATAGAATAGAAATGTTTTTTATTCAAATAAACTTTTTACAAGAGCTTTTGAATCGTCGATGAGTCTACCACTGATTCGGAATGCCCTTCCTGCCGAAAAGAACCAGCAAGAAACTCGGCGGTTGTTCTTTTCAAATCAGGTTTACAATTCAATAGATACTATGCTATGCATGCAGTGTTTCCACAATGAGTTCCACAAAAGCATACTTAATTATAATTCAACACATGTTAAGACGGGCAGACAGAAAGTAGCCCCATTCCCGCAGGTGGCACCCGTTCACGAGCATGACGCATGACCCAGCCATTGCTTCGCTCAACCATATTCGAGGGAACGTAACAACCCGCATCACACGACACCACCACAGAAATGTTTAAAGAGAGCGTGACATACTTAGGCTACCCATGTTAAGGCATCGAATTGAAACTAATATTTACCTATTTTACCTGGTGCAGTTAGGACATGGAGGAGCAGGGGAGTGGCGGGGAGCCCATCTGCGTCAACACGCGGTCCAGCCACTGCAGTGGCCCGTTTAGGTGCAGCTCGATCCAGCATGGCGTTGACGTTACTGTCTGCCGCCTGGGGAAAAGAAAATACATCATCATCAAGGATGAAGCGAGATGGAAGAGGTTGCAGGAGGTAATACCAGAGGAGTACCTAGTAGGAGAAGAGGAGAGGCCAAGCATCTCCTGCGTCCACCACGCCGGTCAAGTGCGGATTGGCAGAACTTTTGAGAACATTATGGAGAATACTAATTATTCCGATTAATTGTCAAAAAATCAGGATTTTATATGAACGTGAACATCTCTTTTTTGAAGATTCAATTCCTGTTGTCAAGTTTCAGGGATTCGTCGGTCGGGGTAAAGGAAGACCTGCGAGACCTACATTTTTACCCAACAACGGCAAAGCCAAAAGAAAGGGTTGTGATTTTAGCAGTCTATATATGTATGTACGTGACTATTTACGAATGTTCCACCGTAGGGAATAAATTACTGAGACGATGATTGTCTGGAGGATGTAAGCTACATTTTATACGAACAAAATCAATATGACGGATGTAACATCCAATTTTCTGCAGTCGGGATAGTTTTTATCTTTGTGAGAGTCTGGTGATGAAGCAGTCACCTGTACTCGGCGCCCCAGCCCTTGACGAAGCTCATGCGTATGGTGCACATCCGCGTGAGCTGGAACACCGCCTCGAAGCCTTGCGACACTGACTGGGAGAGCAGCGCTGCGAACTCCTGCTTGTTGAATATCTGGAGATGAAGCAGTCACCTGTACTCGGCGCCCCAGCCCTTGACGAAGCTCATGCGTATGGTGCACATCCGCGTGAGCTGGAACACCGCCTCGAAGCCTTGCGACACTGACTGGGAGAGCAGCGCTGCGAACTCCTGCTTGTTGAATATCTGGAGATGAAGCAGTCACCTGTACTCGGCGCCCCAGCCCTTGACGAAGCTCATGCGTATGGTGCACATCCGCGTGAGCTGGAACACCGCCTCGAAGCCTTGCGACACTGACTGGGAGAGCAGCGCTGCGAACTCCTGCTTGTTGAATATCTGGAGATGAAGCAGTCACCTGTACTCGGCGCCCCAGCCCTTGACGAAGCTCATGCGTATGGTGCACATCCGCGTGAGCTGGAACACCGCCTCGAAGCCTTGCGACACTGACTGGGAGAGCAGCGCTGCGAACTCCTGCTTGTTGAATATCTGGAGATGAAGCAGTCACCTGTACTCGGCGCCCCAGCCCTTGACGAAGCTCATGCGTATGGTGCACATCCGCGTGAGCTGGAACACCGCCTCGAAGCCTTGCGACACTGACTGGGAGAGCAGCGCTGCGAACTCCTGCTTGTTGAATATCTGGAGATGAAGCAGTCACCTGTACTCGGCGCCCCAGCCCTTGACGAAGCTCATGCGTATGGTGCACATCCGCGTGAGCTGGAACACCGCCTCGAAGCCTTGCGACACTGACTGGGAGAGCAGCGCTGCGAACTCCTGCTTGTTGAATATCTGGAGATGAAGCAGTCACCTGTACTCGGCGCCCCAGCCCTTGACGAAGCTCATGCGTATGGTGCACATCCGCGTGAGCTGGAACACCGCCTCGAAGCCTTGCGACACTGACTGGGAGAGCAGCGCTGCGAACTCCTGCTTGTTGAATATCTGGAGATGAATCAGTCACCTGTACTCGGCGCCCCAGCCCTTGACGAAGCTCATGCGTATGGTGCACATCCGCGTGAGCTGGAACACCGCCTCGAAGCCTTGCGACACTGACTGGGAGAGCAGCGCTGCGAACTCCTGCTTGTTGAATATCTGGAGATGAAGCAGTCACCTGTACTCGGCGCCCCAGCCCTTGACGAAGCTCATGCGTATGGTGCACATCCGCGTGAGCTGGAACACCGCCTCGAAGCCTTGCGACACTGACTGGGAGAGCAGCGCTGCGAACTCCTGGTTGTTGAATATCTGGAGATGAAGCAGTCACCTGTACTCGGCGCCCCAGCCCTTGACGAAGCTCATGCGTATGGTGCACATCCGCGTGAGCTGGAACACCGCCTCGAAGCCTTGCGACACTGACTGGGAGAGCAGCGCTGCGAACTCCTGCTTGTTGAATATCTGGAGATGAAGCAGTCACCTGTACTCGGCGCCCCAGCCCTTGACGAAGCTCATGCGTATGGTGCACATCCGCGTGAGCTGGAACACCGCCTCGAAGCCTTGCGACACTGACTGGGAGAGCAGCGCTGCGAACTCCTGCTTGTTGAATATCTGGAGATGAAGCAGTCACCTGTACTCGGCGCCCCAGCCCTTGACGAAGCTCATGCGTATGGTGCACATCCGCGTGAGCTGGAACACCGCCTCGAAGCCTTGCGACACTGACTGGGAGAGCAGCGCTGCGAACTCCTGCTTGTTGAATATCTGGAGATGAAGCAGTCACCTGTACTCGGCGCCCCAGCCCTTGACGAAGCTCATGCGTATGGTGCACATCCGCGTGAGCTGGAACACCGCCTCGAAGCCTTGCGACACTGACTGGGAGAGCAGCGCTGCGAACTCCTGCTTGTTGAATATCTGGAGATGAAGCAGTCACCTGTACTCGGCGCCCCAGCCCTTGACGAAGCTCATGCGTATGGTGCACATCCGCGTGAGCTGGAACACCGCCTCGAAGCCTTGCGACACTGACTGGGAGAGCAGCGCTGCGAACTCCTGCTTGTTGAATATCTGGAGATGAAGCAGTCACCTGTACTCGGCGCCCCAGCCCTTGACGAAGCTCATGCGTATGGTGCACATCCGCGTGAGCTGGAACACCGCCTCGAAGCCTTGCGACACTGACTGGGAGAGCAGCGCTGCGAACTCCTGATTGTTGAATATTTTGAGATTGCAACCTGTGGAGCAAACCATTTTCTAGATGACGGAACTTTCTAGACCCGCTGGTCGACTTCGTCTGCATGAAATTTAAACCCACGGATCCCACGGGGTTCCCGTGGGATTTTAAATTTGTTTAAACTTTGTTTTTCCGGAATATCCCATAATGTACTTAATCTATGATCAACACTAGATTGGCTATCCAGTTAAATCAAAGGATCAATTTAAATCACCACATTTGACATACGAGTGTCTCTGGAACTAATAACGTTGCAAATGGCGCGCCAAATCGGTTCATTCGTTGTGGTGAAGAAGTAACATCCATCCATCCATCCATCCATCCTCACAAACTTTCCCATTTATAATATAACTAGCTGATGCCCGCGACTTCTTCCACCCGCGTGGATTTAGTTTTTAAAATCCCTCGGGCACTCTTTGATTTTCCGGGACAAAAAGTAGCCTATGTCATTCTCCAGGTTTTTTCCACTTGCTTTTTGCATGAGCATAGTTGAGGAACTATGCTCATGCAAAAAGCAAGTGTAAATTAAAAATTTTATTTTTAAATACAAGCTTTTAGTAGCTACATCATTAGACTCTAGATATCATCTAGGATCAGAGTACTTGTTATGACGAATCAAACGAGCCCAAACTCGATGGGGTTACATCGTTTTATTAGAGTTCCGATAGCCATCTTCCGTCTCCATCATCAGATCAGCTCCATGTCACAATAATATTGCATTGTCATCCGATTTACACATACATGCAAAATTTCAGCTCAATCGGAAACCGGGAAGTGGTTCTAATTCATCTTGCAAGATTTGACCTAAACAAACAAATAAATAAACTGGTCAAGCTAAATAAAAGCTTGTATAGTCTGTTCACAATAACAATGTGCCTGGATTTGGAGGGCGCTGTTGTGCTTATTTACTTTTTGTTTAGCGGGCAATCCAATAGAAAGCTCGATTCCGTAACTTCGGTATCAAATCACTGCAATCAATGTCAAAGTCATAGATTTAGGATCTTCGTTACTAGATATCGCCCTTCCTACAAACAGCAGCTCCATAAATGCGGCATGCATCGTAATATCATATTTTGTGTGAAAAAAACAAACATTAGTTGCTATGAAACTATGTGTTATGTTGTATGATATGTTTAATAAGTACTAGGCCCTTAGAAAATGGTGCCACACGCGACATGTCATTTTTAAGAGAATCATCACACTTCTGAGTTTGACACTTGTCAAGTGGCTTGCGTAGGTTGCCATGTAAAAATCGTAGCGTTATTTCACTGTTTGGCCACGCACTTTCTTATTGTGAACAAACTGTAATCAGTGAAAATCCTTCAGTACTACTAACCAGGGGGTATTTTGCACACTGTAGCGGGGTGCCATCCATACCGCTGGTTGCAGTTCGGACTCTGGACGAATATTGACGAATCGCTGAGACACTCTGCGAATACTTCACCTAAGGAAACAAAGTTGTACGTGAATTTCGAGTGGTAGTAGTGGTGGACATTCGGATAAAACAACGCAGCTATATCCTAAATAACAATAGGGTTCTTTAGAATAGAAATAATTGTATTAATAATCGTATTATATATATTAAAAGCAGTGATAGCCTAGTGGTTAGGACTGTGGTCTCCTATTCGGAGGGTCGCAGGTTCGATCCCGGGTACGCACCTCTGACTTTTCGGAGTCAAGTGCGTTTAAGCAATTAAATATCACTTGCTTCAACGGTGAAGGAAAACATCGTGAGGAAACCTGCACATCTGAGAGTTCTTCATAATGTTCTCGAAGGTGTGTGAAGTCCGCCAATTCGCATTGGGCCAGCGTGGTGGACTATGGCCTATAACCCTTCTCTGAGAGGAGACCTGCGCTCAGTAGTGAGCCGTTGATGGGTTGTTAATGATGATGACTGGCGGCGCTAGCATCGCAAAGTGTACATGATAGGCTCCGTACTAAATTTCGTCTTATAAATACAGACTTTTAAATTTTTGTAAAAACAAGTGATTATTCGATTAACAGCCGTCCAAAACAACAGTGAAAACGTTAGCAAAGAATACTGTGCTGTAATTTCCCTAAAAATAGTGCCGGAAATACTGACTCATTCAAGTGAAATTTAACAGCAAAATTATAGACATTTAATAACTTTTGAACTTAATTTCTATGAACTGAATAACAACGAGTGCTCAAATATTCATATAAGTGTATTTAAAACAGTAAAATCGAGTTATTTCGCGCAAAATACAGTGATCGTCTGTTGCTATTCAAACTGAGTGACGTAACGAATGCACCTACGCTGCATTCACTCGGATTGCAGTGCGGTGACCTACATACAACCGGTTGACATTGAACTTGTGCATCGATCGACGGCAAATATCATAATTATTTACAGACAGTTTTACCCAGATCTGTGTAGCCGCGATGAGTCGATAAATACTTAATTACATACCTAACAATAGTTAATTCGAAATACATCATACCGGAACCGAAAAAAGGCCAACTGATTGCATATCCATCCATATCACCAATCCAACCATAAATGGACAATTTTAAAGTTTCATTATTTATTATTTATATTCTGATTGATATCACAAAATTGGGTTCGGCTCGTGTCACCGTGATTTAGCAACAGCTGATGTGACAGTGAAAGTTCAGTGACTTGTTTTCACGGTCAATGCCTGCCGATAGGTATTGTTACACTAGCGGCACGCTATGATGGCCGGTTTGACACATTACAATAGTGATGTGGAATGTCAATTTATTCTCGAACAAAAAACAATTAAGTTTTGTTTTTGTACCTGATTAAATAGGTTTAATAAAACAAAAATGTATATGTTTATTTAATTTATTTGAACGAACTGAATATTTGAATGAAAATGAATATACATACTTTATATGCACACAAGAAACATATGAATACAAAAGATACCAAAAAAGGTGCCACAAAAGGCCATAATTAATCAGATTCGTCCATACTACTATTTTCACTGTCGTCACTGCTATCATCACCTACATTAATAATTATATGTTCGTTTTCTATAATATTATCTATTTTCACATCTCTTTCATAATCTTCCCTTATTAATTTAACAGTTCTATTCACAACCTTTTCCCAGTCTCCTTTAGTCACATGTTCACAAGCTTCTTCTAATAATTTTAGCATTTTTTTTGTGGTAAATGGGGGTTCTGTATTGTGTCTTGCAGCATATCCCTTAATTTGAGCCCACACCAACTCAATCGCATTATACTCACAATGGTAAGGCGGTAACCGTATAACTCTGTGCCCATGTTCTAATGCTATTTCGTCAATGACGTATCGGATCTTGGTTGGTTTGTTTTCTTTTAAAAGACGTACTAATTCCGCTTTTAACATATTCATGTTTGCATCTACGCCATTTTTACGAAGCCATGCGACGATATCAGCTTTCTTTTGGGATTGGGCAGGTGGCTTGTCAATTTGCATCGAGTGGTATGGGGCGTTGTCCATAATTATAATAGATGGTTCAGGGAGGCTACACAACATTGAGGTAAACCATTCAGTAAACTTTTCTCCATTCATGTCTTCATGACAGTCTCCAGTGGTTTTTGACGCAAAAGCCATGAGAGAACCTTCGACAAACCCGTTGATGGTTCCGGCGTGACAAATTATAAGTCGCGATCCTTTTCCTACAGGAACTTTGGAAGTAGATGCTGCTGTGTCATCGTTCCAAGAACGGCCTACAGTATGGTTAGCATTAAGCCATGTTTCATCCAAGAACACAACATTTTGCCAATTTTTGATTTCTTTCACTTGCCGTAAAAAAGTATACCTTGCCATCGCTATATCAAATCTTTCCATCAATATTTTGCGTTTGTTACATTTTTTGTATCGAAATCCAATGGTCTTCAAAATCTTCGTTAAAGAACTTTCCCCACCGAAGAATAATCCAGCTTCCTTCAGTGAATGCACCAACTTTTTTCTTGTTGGATACTCCTTCTGTAAATAGTAGCCGTAAACATGTCTTCGGATAGCATCGGCATCAAAGCTATCGATGCCTACGACTGGTTTTGCTCGTTTTCTCTTTTTTGGTGTGTGAAGTTTATTTTCTTCTGTGCCAGTCTCGCCATATTTTTTTTTAGTTATCCGTCTAACAGTTCGTTGTCCAATATTAAGCGCATCAGCTACGCGTTCAACCACTGACGTTATAGGTAAAATTGGCCCTCCATTTTGAGCTTCACGATCGAAATAGTTACGAAGGCGTATTACGAACTCACGTGTCTGACTATTTAGAACAGTTCTCTGCGTACGTTCGGTCATATCGACGAAATCCACAACAAAGGGCTTGAACAGAGTCCAAATTAACGAGCAAGGGTCAACAGTAATGCAGTATCAATATTTGAAATCCAAAGCCAGGTCAAAACTATATCACAATCGCATTGCACTGACAGTTTATACTTTTCGAAGCAACGTCAATTCGAAACTGCTTTGTTTTGCATTGAGCATTGACGCGAGTTTGCCGGAGGTAGTAGTTGTGCTAGCCTAGCCTGCTAGCGATCCTATGTGACGATCGTATTAGATTCCATTTTTAAAAATTTTCAATTTAGAAAACCAAATGCCGAGTTGTGGTATATATCATATAAAAATAAAAATTTTACCTTTTGTATGAAACAGCTGATATTTTTTTGCGATTTCAGAGGTTTGTCCACATAGTGAAAATTGTTCATATTCACAAGTACATTCACCCCTTAAATGGTGCAAACTGATTTTTCTACACTTGTATACATTTTAGAAATCAATTTAATAAATAAATTTTGAGTCCTAAACCTAAAACTACATTCGATAAAATTTATGAATCTCTGCACATCACTATCGTCAATAAAGTAATACAATTATTTCCTTCAAAGTCGTTATCAATTAATACGGAACTTCATGAGCGGACAAACGTCAAACCGGCCATCATAGCGTGCCGCTAGTGTAGTGACGTTGAATTTGAATCAAAAGAACACGAAATCTGTCACCCGTTATAATTACAGTGGTGCCATCCGTAGAACACTCTTGATACTAATCAGAGAAGTGCCGTTTCGATACGAACCATCGATCACCTTACAAAGTTACAACGCTATCCTAGTACTCACTACTGAAATTAGCACAAGGTGTCGCAAGACGCACCAGGTGGTTACTCGCTACTGAAATTATATATACGCGAGACTGAAATTATACCTACGTACGTACCTACAAAGGATTCGTAGCGTTGACACTGATTTTTACTGACTCTGACTCTTATTTTCTCACTCTGATTTTGTATTTTTTTTTACAATGCTAACCAGAAGAGCTGCTGCTGCTTTGGAAGACCCAAACAAATTAAAATTTACTCTGCAGGATCTCAAGAAGAGTAAAAAATTAAATGAACAATTACTTAAAGAACGAGAAAAAAGTGAGATAGAAATTCAAAATATTATTAAAAAAAATACTGAACTAAAAAGTGAATTAGCCGAATTACATGTTAAATATGAAGACATTGTGGAACAAAAAAATCTATATGAATATGCAGTTACAACATTACAAGAATGTATAAAAACTTATGAAGATGAGATAACGCGAAGCAGGGATGTTGAAAGACAACTACAAAGAGCAAATCTAGAAATACAATCTCTTAAATTAAAATATGACACTATCCAGAATGACAGTTCTGACTTATATCAGGAACACGATGAAATAAATAAGCCACGCTCATTGCAAAGGGATATCATTGATCTAACTAAGGATGAGCCATCTCAACATATTAGACCAGACAAAATAAATGGACTTACCCACAAGAAGATAAAGAAATATATAAAAATTAATAGATACATTTGTAGAACACAAAGATTGATAAAAAAACATAAAATCTCACATAACAATATAAAGTTAAAAAAACAAAATATGGACTTAATTCAGGAAACAGACAATTATACTCAGAAATTTCAAGAATGCAAAGAAACGTACGATAAAACAATAGAACACCTAACCTTTAAGATAAAAGTATTACAGGAATCGTTAAACACAAAAAGTTATTATGCTAGTAAGGCTATAAATACTACGACAAAGGACACTCAAGCACAGGAGTCGACTCAGCTTGACAATTCCACGCTGCATCTTAGTGATAATACGTTGATGTTTTCCGATAAATTAGGTTCTGGTTTTGGATCTCTTTTATATATGAAACTACCACACTCCGTAATGAACTACTGTATGCCTCACGTAACGTTTGACCAATTGATAAATAAAATAGACTCTGTTAACTATAATAAAAATAGCACTATTGTAATTTTGTTTGGAAATAGCCAAAAAATTGGAAAAAAAGACATTATTAGAGGATTTGATGTACTGAATAAACTAGATATTGCCAATGTGATTTTTTGTTCGCTGCCATATTCTCGATCATTTAGCGAAAAACGAAATAGGTCGATTTATTATTTAAATAATTTAATACATACATTGTCATGTTGTAGTAACCAAAACCTGACTTATTTTGATATTAATAAATTTATTTATGGTTTCAAATGCACAGCGCATGAATTACACATGCCTGAAAAAGCTGCGAAACAACTTGCTGATTTAATAGCATTTAATATAACAAATCCTAAATACAGTAATAACACCAACATTGTATTGAACACAGTAGAAATAAATTGTAACATTGATGACACAGACCAAACTAAGAATTTACATTTAAACAAGTAAATTTGACAACAGAGAAGCGAAATAATCCTTATTTGAAATTAATACATCAGAATATAAATCGCTTCTCTGGCAAAATACATGAAATAGAATTATTGATAGATAAATATAGTCCTGAAATTTTATGTTTTTCTGAGACATGGCTTAAGCCCTCTAAAATGTTATTTAATATTAATAATTTTTCAATTGCAAGCCTATACAACAGAACTTGTTCAGACGGCGGAGGAACAATAATTCTGTGTAAAAATAACATAAAATTTAAGGAACGTAAAGATGTAACATCGTGCTCAATTGACCGAAATTGTGAAATGGCATGTGCAGAATTAGATAACGTAATAATTTTGTGTATTTACAGACCACCTAGCGCAAATTTTGATGTATTTACAAAATGTTTAGAAAGTGCGCTAATAAAGTTAACCGACAGTAGCAAGACATTACTAGTATGTGGTGATTTTAATATAGATCTTTTAAAAGAATCACAAGATAAACTAATTTTAGTTTCCCTCTTGAGCTCTTTTGATTTAAATAGTTTATTTATTGAGCCAACAAGAATAACCGTTTCCTCTGCCACTTGTATCGATAACATATTTACGAATAGTCCAATACGGGATAAAGAAATAATAAGTGGTGTTCGATCTGATCATACAGCACAAATGGTAAACATTGAATACATAATAAAGAACATAGAGAATAAAATAGAATACAGACCTATTACAAAAAAGAGACAAACACAATTTAAAACTAACATAAAAGAGAAACTTTCTACAATATGTTTCCCAATAAATAATATAAATACCGTGTATTCGACGTTTTTTGATACTGTTTCTAATCAGTATGAAAAAATATTTACGAAACAAATAATTACAGTTACGCCTAAACTACATTTCAGTGACTGGGCCACTAAAAGTATCAGGATTAGTAGAGACAAAATGTACGAACTATATAAAAAGAAATCCAAAGATAAAAGTAAGAAATTTGAAAATTATGTAAAAAAATATTCAAAAATATTTAAACTAGTTTGTATTAATGCAAAAAGAATCTACATTAGCAATAAGATTAAGAAATCTAGCAATAAAATAAAAACAACTTGGCAAGTCATAAATAACGAAACAGGTAAAGTTAAAAATAAATCCAGTGACTTAATATACCTAAAAGTTAATGGACAGCTTATCTCGGACACTTCAAAAATTGCAAATACTTTTCAATCCACTTTTTGCCGAATTCCTATTGAGACTACGAAAAATTTGATTTCTTCGCCTGACAAAGCAGAGATTCTCTTAAAGAAGCATATTGAAATTTCAGCACCTATTTTTAAATTTAAACACATTTCCCAGAGCGAAATTATAAAAACTTTTAAATTAATTAATGTTAAAAAAAGTGAAGATTTATGGGGAATGTCTGTTAAATCTATTAAACCAATTATTGGTGAAATTGCTCCTATTATAGCGCATATATTTAATTGTTGTATTGATGAAGGTGAATTCCCGGATTTGATGAAATTTAGTAAAGTAGTACCAATTTACAAATCTGGTAGTAATTTTGATCCAAAGAACTATAGACCTGTGTCGGTGCTGCCTGTATTTAGTAAAATTTTTGAAAACATTATATTAAATCAATTAAGTCATCACTTTAACACCAATGAGTTACTACATAAACAACAATTTGGTTTTACAAAAGGCAGATCCACAACTCATGCAGGAGCAGACTTAATACAGCATATTCTTATGGCCTGGGAAGTATCGCAAAATGCTATTGGCATTTTCTGCGATCTTTCTAAGGCTTTTGATTGCGTGGATCATGAGATTTTAATTCGAAAACTGAGATTCTACGGAGTAACTGATGCAGCACTAGATCTGATTTCATCTTATCTAAGTAATCGAGAAATGAGAGTATGTGTCAATAAAAGGGTGTCTGAGGGAACAAAACTTAAACTAGGAGTGCCACAAGGTTCCATTCTTGGTCCATTCTTATTCCTTGTTTATATTAATGATCTTCCAGGTGCAATTAAAGAACTAGCAGACATCGTTCTATATGCAGATGACACTTCTCTCGTGTTTAAAATAGATAGAAAAACTAGTGATTTAGGTAACCTTAATAACGGTCTGTCCATACTCTCGCACTGGTTTTCCGTAAATAACTTAGCACTGAACAGTAATAAAACCAAATGTGTATATTTTGCAACTTCAAACTGTCGTAGTGACAAAAATGTTGATATATTACTCAACAACGAAAAATTAGATATTGTTGACAATGTCCTTTTCTTGGGCCTCACCATTGATTCTAAATTACAATGGAAGCAACACATTAATATTTTAGCAAACAAATTAAGTTCAGCAGTCTTTGCGATTCGTAAAATAAGGAAATTAACGGACGTAAAAACTGCTAGAATAGTATATTTTGCATACTTTCAAAGTCTGATGTCATATGGAATTTTGTTATGGGGTTCTGCTGCTGATTGGAAAACAATCTTTATACTCCAAAAAAGGGCTGTTCGTGCTATATACAAAATGAAACCCAGAGAGTCACTGAGAGACTTTTTTAAAGAAACCTCTATATTGACTATGCCTTCACTTTATATCTTTGAAAATATTATGTATGCTAGAAAAAATCTTCCATCTCTCAAAAAGAATCTCGTGTGTCAAAATTATAACTTACGACATAAACATGTCCAGTTGGCAGTGAAAAAATGCAGGTTATCTAAAACAAGAAAGACGTTTATAGGAAACTCTATAAGCTTCTACAATAAAATTCCAAAGGACATTACAGATCTTTCTGATACACAATTTAAAGTTAAAATTAAAGATATCTTAATAAAAAAGGCATATTATAGAATAATAGATTATGTAGACGATAATAAAGCCTGGAAATTCTAATATTGCACATGCCATTAATGGTTAAGATTAAATTTTGTTTACGTTATGATATAAAAACTAAGTACGTGAGTACCTACCTATTACTTTTTAATTATTTGTTTATGACATTTTACATGACGATTTATGTTTGACACAATTTTTATTATTTTTTTAATTTTATTCTTTAACATACCTAGTAGGTACCTAATTTTTGTGACTTCTTATTTTATTTATTTGTGCTAGACTGAATATTTTTGTAGATATTGTAATTTAAATATTTAAATGATGTAACATTTTTGACATTCGTAAGCGCTCTTGTAAGCCTAAATCGAAGAAAAATAAACAATACAATACAATACAATACGATGATGATGATTATTATTATATAAGATTAATTTATTATTGGGACAGTCAATTAAAAATAACTTTATAAAACAAATATAAAGAAAATAAATATAGAAATACTAGCTGATGCCCACGACTTCCGCATGGATTTAGTTTTTAAAATCCCGCGAGAACTCTCCGATTTTCCGGGATAAAAATCATATCAGTCCGTAGCTCTGTTGCAGCGTGATTGAAGAACAAACCAACAAATAAACGCACTTTCATATTTATAATATTAGTAAGATTTTTAGAAAAGTTTTTTACTCAAATAATAATGTAAAAATTACAAAGTAAAATGTTGCTTTTGTACAAGTGTACAGGGGACGAGCCTGTGTCGCTTTTTAACCGACTTCCAAAAAAGGCGGAGGTTCTCAAGTCACCTGATATCGTTTTTCGTCTGGCGTGTTCGGTCTCGATGTACAATTTGACTGATACACACAAAGGCAACGTTTTTAATTACTAGTCTCGGAAATATAGAACTTAATGCGACAAAGTAGGGTTATGACATTCTAATTGCGGCAATGGCAGTATCATCTTCACAGGTTTATAAAAAAATCTTTACTTGAAAGTGGCCAGTTTAAGAAATTAGTCAGAAGATCGACTAATTTGTGAGTAACTCACGTCCAACTCGATACAATACAATACAACTTATATAAACCTGTGAAGATGATACTGCCATTGGCGCAATTAGAATGTCATAACCCTACTTTGTCGCATTAGTTTACAAATTGCGAAAAACCAAATTAAATTTGAATTTCGCGGGCAGACCCGTATAATCAACCTTAAAGAGTAAAGTCGCACAGCTCAGCACACATACACTCACCGCCAATGTAGTACAGTCGCACGCCTTTGCCGATATGCCTGCGAGTCTGCTCGACCACCTCGTTTCTGTTCACGTTGGATAGCAGGCCGAGGCAAAACCTGAGGAACACATTTTACCTAAGTTACAATCATATAGGTCGCGGCACGAAAGTTTAGCGCTGAACAAGTGTAAATTAAAATTTTTATTTTTAAATGCAAGCTTTTAGTAGCTACATCATTAAACTCTGGATATCATCTAGGATCAGAGTACTTGTTATGACGAATCAAACGAGCCCAAACTCGATGGGGTTACGTCGTTTTATTACAGAGTTCCGATAGCCATCTTCCGTCTCCATCATCAGATCAGCTCCATGTCACAATAATATTGCATTGTCATCCGATTTACACATACATGCAAAATTTCAGCTCGATCAGAAACCGGGAAGTGGGTCTAATTCATCTTGCAAGATTTGACCCAAACAAACAAACTTTTCAAGCTCAATAAAAGCTTGTAACAAAATAGCTGCGCATAGGCACATAGGGTACTGTCGCGCAACCAATGACGACGGCCGGAATGCGACTGGAGAGCCAATCAGCGCCATGATACCTTATTTTCGACTTCTGCGCAATAACGGTCACCGCTTGACTTTCGTGCCGCCAGTGGCGTGCACAGGGTTTGGGCTGAAGGTAGGCATTGTGGTACGCATACGTTATAGGTACATTAGGTATCAAGTCACATTCCTAGATCCAAGATTTGGGCTGGGCGTTGATGAGTGAGTCAGTTGGAGCGTATGTCAAGATAATTTATGCATTTCGATATTGAACTTGTGTATAAACTATCTAGTTTCGATACGCGCTGCACAAATGCATTTATTTTAAAATTGAATCTAAGTAAGTAGATGAATGTTTTCTGGCATATCATGTTTTTAGCTGTGTAATGAAAGTTATTAAAAGTTACTAAGAATAAAAGTTATTAAGTTGTTATACTGAGTTGGACGTGAGTTACTCACAAATTAGTCGATATTTTGATTAATTTCTTAAACTGGACGCTTTCAAGTAAAGATTTTTATATCAACCTGTGAAGATGATACTGCCATTGTCGCAATTAGAATGCCATAAGCCTACTTTGTCGTATTAGTTTACAAATTGCGAAAAACCAAATTAAATTTGAATTTCGCGGGCAGACCCTTGTCTTCCACCTCAACATTCCATAGCCATACCGTACCTACCTACGGTTTAACAAAAAACACGCAAGGAAAGCAAAACAACTAGGTATTAGTTTAATACCACTAATATCTAGTTGTTTTGCTTTCCTGAACACAGTTACTTAGCCAGTTAAAAGAATCTTATTATTTACCTAACGTTAAATACTCGTCTCTTTATCACTTTTTTGGGATAATTATAACAAAGGTACACATCTACATTACATGATACGGAAAGAATAAAATTTACCTTTTGTAAACACAGCGTCTGAACAGATTTCACACGAAATATCTTCCATTTTCAAAATAATGATTACTACTTACTATGAATAAACCTTTACACAGACTTTGTAGAAAGTTACAAATCCAATTGGTTTTTATTTACTTCACATGCATAATCCAGCAAAAACTTTATTAAATCATTAATTTAAACCAAAACACTGTATTCATACAAAAGTAAACAATGCATGTACAATATGGCGTCCGTAGAAAACATACACTTGAGTCAAAAGTTACTTTTAAATTGTAAGTGTAAACTGAATTTTATATTTTCATTGTGAGTTTTACTATTTAAATAAACAAATCCTACTATCCTATTTTCAATGTACTATAAAATGTTTTATTTTTTAAACGAATTTTCTGGTTTATTTATTTCAATTCGTCTACGAAAACATGTGTTGTTTTTCGATCTTAATATTTTTTTAAGATCTAAAACTGTATTTAAATTTACGGAAAAAATCTGAATAATTTAATTAAATTAAAATAAGTGTATAATTATAATAAATCAAGCTACTTATTTGGAATTTAAAAAAATAAAATCTTGAATTGTTCTAACTCGATCACGTGCAGTTTTGAAAATACACGCTAAATTCGCCCTTACGGTTGACCAATCACAAACCGTAGAGGCTGTGCCTGTTCTATGCGTCATTGATAATTTCGAGTAGATTATTGAATGAAATCACAAACACATCTAAACATGTAGTTGTGTTGAGTGGTGTAATACACTATGCATGTAATCAAGGGTGTGTGTGTTTTGAGGCATAAAGGTTTTATGCTTTTTCCACCGTCGCGTCGCGTCGCTGTCGGCAGTCGCGCAAATGTAAGCTTAGGTAATTGCTAGTAGCGTTAGATGGCGCGATAGATGGCGCTCATCGATTTGAAGAAGACGAGTGCCTATTTTAATAATATTTTTTAGGTGCTTTATTTTGTTTTTGTTTTAACAAAAACAAAATAAAGCAGTGCTTTTTAGTCTCTATAGACCGCACGCCACTGCGTGCCGCTACCTATATTGATATTATGAATGCGAAAGTGTGTTTGTTGGTTTGTTCTTCAATCACGACGCAACAGAGCTACGGATCGACGTGATTTTTTGCATGGGTATAGTTGAGGACCTGGAGTGTGACATATACTACTTTTTATCCCGGAAAATCAAACAGTTCCCGAGGGATATTAAAGACTAAATACACGCGGACAACGTCGCGGGCATCAGCTAGTAGGAATATATATGTAACAGTGATAGCCTAGTGGTAGTACTGCGGTCTCTTATTCGGGGCGTCGCAGGTTCGATACAGGGCACGCACCTCTGGTTTTTGTAGTTAGGTGCGTTTAAGGAATTATCACTAGCTTGAACGGTGAAATCTGCACGCCTGAGAATTATTCATAATGTTCTCGAAAGTGTGTGAAGTCCGCTAATTCACATTGGGCCAGCGTGGTGGACTGGCCTATAACCCTTCTCTGAGAGGAGACCTGCGCTCAGTAGTGAGATGTTAATGGGTTGTTGATGATGATGATGTGTTCCACCGAATTGCCTTAACTGAGCCAATTTTTATGAATCGATCGATAGACATTTATTTATCACGGTTTGCGGGTATCTCCGGTACGGTACTCCCCCACGCCCACGCGCGTGTTCAGCTCGTAGTAGCTGATGCTGCACCAGGGTATATTCCCCCCACCCCCCCCCCCCCCCAGTTGTAGGTATATTCACCTCTCGCTGTTGCTGGGGTCCGTGAAGCCGTCGACAGTGATGGAGGGCTGCGAGGCGTGGAAGGTCTCCCCCACGCGCGTGTTCAGCTCGTAGTAGCTGATGCTGCACCAGAACGCGGGCTCGTGGTACAGCACGGGGGCCGCCTCCGCCGCCAGGCCCCCGGGGGACGGCGTCAGCCGGGTCAGGTCTGGAACGGGTGGGGGAAATACCATTGCTATGTGGCGTTCTATTTATGCCTATGGTGCCTGAAGACTCAAGTCTTCGAACAGTGCGTGTTGCCAGTGAGAACTTACGGATCCGAGACATAGTCGCTAACTATGGGCCTCATAAGAAGGCTCAGGGTCACTCAGCGAGCGATGGATAGAGCTATGCTCGGTATATCCCTGCGAGATCAAATCAGAAATGAGGAGATTCGCAGGAGAGCCAAAGTCACCGACATAGCTCAGCGTGTCGCGAAACTGAAGTGGAAATGGGCGGGGCACATAGTTCGAAGAGCTGATGGTCGTTGGGGTCCCAATTGTAAAGTGTTCGCACTATGTATTTACAATTATGCAAATAAATCCTTTCTTTCTTTCTTTCAAGGTGTTGGAGTGGCGACCCCGCACCGGGAAACGCAGTGTTGGCAGGCCCCCCTCCAGGTGGACCGACGACATCAAACGAGTCGCAGGGAGCCGCTGGATTCAAGCGGCGCAAGACCGAAGCCTGTGGAGGTCCATGCAGGAGACCTTTGTCCAGCAGTGGACGTCTATAGGTTGATAAAGAAGAAGAAGTTCTATTTATGAGGGTGAACGTGTTCCACCGGCGAGAATGGGGCTACTTTCTGTCTGCCCATCTTAATATGTATTGCATAATTGTAAGTACACTAGCGGCACGCTATGATGGCCGGTTTGACGTTTGTCCGCTCATGAAGTTCCGTATTAATTGATAACGACTTTGAAGGAAATAATTGTATTACTTTATTGACGATAGTGATGTGCAGAGATTCATAAATTTTATCGAATGTAGTTTTAGGTTTAGGACTCAAAATTTATTTATTAAATTGATTTCTAAAATGTATACAAGTGTAGAAAAATCAGTTTGCACCATTTAAGGGGTGAATGTACTTGTGAATATGAACAATTTTCACTATGTGGACAAACCTCTGAAATCGCAAAAAAATATCAGCTGTTTCATACAAAAGGTAAAATTTTTATTTTTATATGATATATACCACAACTCGGCATTTGGTTTTCTAAATTGAAAATTTTTAAAAATGGAATCTAATACGATCGTCACATAGGATCGCTGGCTAGCACAACTACTACCTCCGGCAAACTCGCGTCAATGCTCAATGCAAAACAAAGCAGTTTCGAATTGACGTTGCTTCGAAAAGTATAAACTGTCAGTGCAATGCGATTGTGATATAGTTTTGACCTGGCTTTGGATTTCAAATATTGATACTGCATTACTGTTGACCCTTGCTCGTTAATTTGGACTCTGTTCAAGCCCTTTGTTGTGGATTTCGTCGATATGACCGAACGTACGCAGAGAACTGTTCTAAATAGTCAGACACGTGAGTTCGTAATACGCCTTCGTAACTATTTCGATCGTGAAGCTCAAAATGGAGGGCCAATTTTACCTATAACGTCAGTGGTTGAACGCGTAGCTGATGCGCTTAATATTGGACAACGAACTGTTAGACGGATAACTAAAAAAAAATATGGCGAGACTGGCACAGAAGAAAATAAACTTCACACACCAAAAAAGAGAAAACGAGCAAAACCAGTCGTAGGCATCGATAGCTTTGATGCCGATGCTATCCGAAGACATGTTTACGGCTACTATTTACAGAAGGAGTATCCAACAAGAAAAAAGTTGGTGCATTCACTGAAGGAAGCTGGATTATTCTTCGGTGGGGAAAGTTCTTTAACGAAGATTTTGAAGACCATTGGATTTCGATACAAAAAATGTAACAAACGCAAAATATTGATGGAAAGATTTGATATAGCGATGGCAAGGTATACTTTTTTACGGCAAGTGAAAGAAATCAAAAATTGGCAAAATGTTGTGTTCTTGGATGAAACATGGCTTAATGCTAACCATACTGTAGGCCGTTCTTGGAACGATGACACAGCAGCATCTACTTCCAAAGTTCCTGTAGGAAAAGGATCGCGACTTATAATTTGTCACGCCGGAACCATCAACGGGTTTGTCGAAGGTTCTCTCATGGCTTTTGCGTCAAAAACCACTGGAGACTATCATGAAGACATGAATGGAGAAAAGTTTACTGAATGGTTTACCTCAATGTTGTGTAGCCTCCCTGAACCATCTATTATAATTATGGACAACGCCCCATACCACTCGATGCAAATTGACAAGCCACCTGCCCAATCCCAAAAGAAAGCTGATATCGTCGCATGGCTTCGTAAAAATGGCGTAGATGCAAACATGAATATGTTAAAAGCGGAATTAGTACGTCTTTTAAAAGAAAACAAACCAACCAAGATCCGATACGTCATTGACGAAATAGCATTAGAACATGGGCACAGAGTTATACGGTTACCGCCTTACCATTGTGAGTATAATGCGATTGAGTTGGTGTGGGCTCAAATTAAGGGATATGCTGCAAGACACAATACAGAACCCCCATTTACCACAAAAAAAATGCTAAAATTATTAGAAGAAGCTTGTGAACATGTGACTAAAGGAGACTGGGAAAAGGTTGTGAATAGAACTGTTAAATTAATAAGGGAAGATTATGAAAGAGATGTGAAAATAGATAATATTATAGAAAACGAACATATAATTATTAATGTAGGTGATGATAGCAGTGACGACAGTGAAAATAGTAGTATGGACGAATCTGATTAATTATGGCCTTTTGTGGCACCTTTTTTGGTATCTTTTGTATTCATATGTTTCTTGTGTGCATATAAAGTATGTATATTCATTTTCATTCAAATATTCAGTTCGTTCAAATAAATTAAATAAACATATACATTTTTGTTTTATTAAACCTATTTAATCAGGTACAAAAACAAAACTTAATTGTTTTTTGTTCGAGAATAAATTGACATTCCACATCACTATTGTAATGTGTCAAACCGGCCATCATAGCGTGCCGCTAGTGTAGTGCATGTCTATACATGCACTACTTAGAGCCTGTCCAGATGCGGCGTTTTACGCGCGAGTGAACTCGCGCGTTTCAATTTATATTGCGTCCAGATATCACGTTTTACGCGCGTTCCTACACTGGGAGGGATTCAGTTATAACTTATAAACATGGACTCGGATACAGCGGTTGTGTTGTGGCTTGCATACCGTCGATGGAAACGTCGTAAACGAAGAGAAAGTAATATTATTAAATAAACTATTGTTTACTTACCTAAGGCTTTTTTATTTTCTTCGGAATCGTCAGGTTCACAAAAAATTTCGACTATTTCTTCCCAGTTCCTACGTTTTATTACTCTATTGGAATAGTCTGAAGATTCCATATCCCATATGGCTATTATTTTTTCAATTTCGTCTATAAAAAGTTCGGTATCGAAGTTATCACGCTCCATTTTGAATACGTCCACTCGCTACGGATTCGCGCGTAGTACTGGACGCAGTAATGGCGCCCGAGTATCTCGACTCGCGCGTAGAACGCGCGAGTCGAGAGTCTCGCGCGTCCAACGTCTTACGCGCGAGTTACGCGCGAGTGAGGAAACGCGCGTCATTATCTGGACGGAATATATGTAGCTCTAGTATCTCGGGAACGCGCGAGTGTCTACGCGCGAGTCGACTCGCGCGTAAAACGCCTCATCTGGACAGGCTCTTACAATTATGCAATCCAGTGTTTCCACAATGATGGGAAGTTTCAAAAATGCATATACTACTATTAGTATATGCATTTTTGAAACTTCCCATCATTGTGGAAACACTGGATACATATCATAATATTTACTGTATTGTAAACTTGTTTTAAAAAGAACAGCCGCCGAGTTTCTTGCTGGTTCTTCTCGGCAGGAAGGGCATTCCGAACCAGTGGTAGACTCATCGACGATTCAAAACAAAAGCACTTGTAAAAAAGTTTATTTGAATAAAAAATATTTCTATTCTATTCTATTCTGGGGACTTAGGAGTGTCAACCTAAATACAGGTTCCCTAGTTAGGTGACAGACCCATGCATATGCCAAATTATAACTTATGTAAGTACTCAGCTTCATGTTACTCGCATGTTTAGGTCATGTTTTAGTAACAAACTTCGTGATTGAAGGACAAACCAACAAACAAACACACTTCCACACACACTAACTCTACGAAGTTGCAGACATTAGGTAGTAAATTAAATAAATGAATGAATTTTGAGAATATCGTCGTCGTTTAAACTGAGACGTTCACAGCAGGACGGCTTTAGCAAGGGTCGCCACAGTACACGATCTCGTGTCGCTTGTATGCAAAGCGACGCTTAAGATCATCTTTCAACCTAAAGCGGGGTTTTCTAACGCTGCGTGCAAGCGGAGTGTAAAGGAATAGAGAATGCACCTGTGTTTGCGCACACACTTGTGCACTGTAGTATCTCCCGCGCAGATGACTAATCTCTGAGAAGGTTGGCCGCCGTGACCGGATTCGGTCGGGGGACATTATTATTATTTATTGGATAGAAGCAGGCGTTACTTTGCGGAAGTTCACGATTAGCAAGAAAAGGTTAGAATTATTTTGCTATAATCCGCCAACAGAAAAAAATCTGTATGGTAAAAAACATGCAGTTACAAGCACCGCTGCTGCTGCTGCATGCTGTATTGTCTAGTTTATACTGCATTGTAAATTCGACATCTCCTGAGGATGCTCCGGTGTCGGGGCGACACGTGCGTCGAGAGTAGTGTAAGTCTTGTGTGGTGGTGCATGTGAGTAGTGGTGGCATTGCTTGCTTGGGAAGGTGAGCAGTGCTTAGCTTGTTACTGCATGTGTGATCAATGATCATACAGATTTTTTCTGTTGGCGGATTATAGCAAAATAATTCCAACCTTTTCTTGCTAAATATTATTATTATTAAGTGTAAAAATAATAATGGATGGTGCAAATTGTCAACAAACTCACTCATGTTGTCGTTGTGGTCCATGGGGTCGCCGTCCTCGCTCATGTAGCCCGGCGGAGGGGTCTCCACGGCCGACGAGCTCCTGTACACGGACGAGACGGGTTTACTGAACAATCCATCTGGTTTATTGGTCAATCCATCTGGTTTATTGGTCAATCCATCTGGTTTGTTGAACAATCCATCTGGTTTATTGGTCAATCCATCTGGTTTGTTGAACAATCCATCTGGTTTATTGGTCAATCTATCTGGTTTGTTGAACAATCCATATGGTTTATTGAAAAACCCATCTGGCTTATTGGTCAATCCATCCGATTTATTGAACAATCAACCTGATTTATGGATCAGTCCTGATATATTGAAAGTCCATCTGATTCGCTGACCAATCAATCTGATTTATTGAAATCGTGATGTATTGAACAA
Organism: Oeneis ivallda; assembly: GCA_029955525.1. Classification (NCBI taxonomy): domain Eukaryota; kingdom Metazoa; phylum Arthropoda; class Insecta; order Lepidoptera; family Nymphalidae; genus Oeneis; species Oeneis ivallda. Next base: position 45,090 of record JARPMR010000069.1, read on the forward strand.
TCCATCTGACTCACTGGCAAATCCATCTGATTCATTATAGACCAATCTAACCGATTTACTGATCAATCTATCTGATTTAGAGAAAAATCCAACTCATTTACCTAGTGACCAATCTGTTTTATGGGATTTTGAATTGCGAACCATCATCTGTTGTTATGTCAAGAGGTATACCCAAATGACTCACAACTGAACGGTGGTGTTGCCAGGCACCTGCTGCGCCAGCGTGGCCTCCAGATATAGCGCGCTGTGGCCACCCACCGCGCCCACGACGCCCACCACTACATCATGCCGCCACCATATAGTGTTTACCAAGACGTATACCCAAATGACTCACAACTGAACGGTGGTGTTGCCAGGCACCTGCTGCGCCAGCGTGGCCTCCAGATACAGCACGCTGTGGCCGCCCACCGCGCCCACGACGCCCACCACTAGGTACATCATGCCGCCACCACATACACTGTTTACCAAGAAGTATACCCAAATGACTCACAACTGAACGGTGGTGTTGCCAGGCACCTGCTGCGCCAGCGTGGCCTCCAGATACAGCGCGCTGTGGCCGTCCACCACGCCCACGACGCCCACCACTAGGTACATCATGCCGCCACCATATACACTGTTTACCAAGAGGTATACCCAAATGGCTCACAACTGAACGGCGGTGTTGCCCGGCACCTGCTGCGCCAGCGTGGCCTCGAGATACAGCACGCTGTGGCCGCCCACCGCGCCCACGACGCCCACCACTAGGTACATCATGCCGCCACCACATACACTGTTTACCAAGAAGTATACCCAAATGACTCACAACTGAACGGTGGTGTTGCCAGGCACCTGCTGCGCCAGCGTGGCCTCCAGATACAGCGCGCTGTGGCCGTCCACCGCGCCCACGACGCCCACCACTAGGTACATCATGCCGCCACCACATACACTGTTTACCAAGAAGTATACCCAAATGACTCACAACTGAACGGTGGTGTTGCCAGGCACCTGCTGCGCCAGCGTGGCCTCCAGATACAGCGCGCTGTGGCCGTCCACCGCGCCCACGACGCCCACCACTAGGTACATCATGCCGCTACCACATACACTGTTTACCAAGAAGTATACCCAAATGACTCACAACTGAACGGTGGTGTTGCCAGGCACCTGCTGCGCCAGCGTGGCCTCCAGATACAGCGCGCTGTGGCCGTCCACCGCGCCCACGACGCCCACCACTAGGTACATCATGCCGCCACCACATACACTGTTTACCAAGAAGTATACCCAAATGACTCACAAGTGAACGGTGGTGTTGCCAGGCACCTGCTGCGCAAGCGTGGCCTCCAGATACAGCACGCTGTGGCCGCCCACCGCGCCCACGACGCCCACCACTAGGTACATCATGCCGCCACCACATATACTGTTTACCAAGAAGTATACCCAAATGACTCACAACTGAACGGTGGTGTTGCCAGGCACCTGCTGCGCAAGCGTGGCCTCCAGATACAGTGCGCTGTGGCCGCCCACCGCGCCCACGACGCCCACCACTAGGTACATCATGCCGCCACCACATACAATGTTTACCAAGAAGTATACCCAAATGACTCACAACTAAACGGTGGTGTTGCCAGGCACCTGCTGCGCCAGCGTGGCCTCCAGATACAGCGCGCTGTGGCCGTCCACCGCGCCCACGACGCCCACCACTAGGTACATCATGCCGCCACCACATACACTGTTTACCAAGAAGTATACCCAAATGACTCACAACTGAACGGTGGTGTTGCCAGGCACCTGCTGCGCAAGCGTGGCCTCCAGATACAGCACGCTGTGGCCGCCCACCGCGCCCACGAAGCCCACCACTAGGTACATCATGCCGCCACCACATACACTGTTTACCAAGAAGTATACCCAAATGACTCACAACTGAACGGTGGTGTTGCCAGGCACCTGCTGCGCAAGCGTGGCCTCCAGATACAGCGCGCTGTGGCCGCCCACCGCGCCCACGACGCCCACCACTAGGTACATCATGCCGCCACCACATACACTGTTTACCAAGAAGTATACCCAAATGACTCACAACTGAACGGTGGTGTTGCCAGGCACCTGCTGCGCAAGCGTGGCCTCCAGATACAGTGCGCTGTGGCCGCCCACCGCGCCCACGACGCCCACCACACCAGTCTGCATCATGCCGCCGCCATATACACTGTTTAGAAGTTATTTGTGAATATAGTTTTGTTGACACGTTAAAGTAGCGCTATTTTTAGTTATTGGGTCACGGTTTTACTTTTCCTTTCTTACTATTTAAATAGCTGCTTGTGCTGATTCACTGACTGACTAACTCACTGATTGATCACCTCTCCTGTAAAATTTTGTTTGAAAAAAATTTTTTTCACCAATGGTTTCGTATAGAGGACAAAAATTCATTAGGAGGAAAATTATGGAGAGAGCTGATTGAGGATTTCGGAGACGGGTGAGGAGCACGGCTAGGGTATTGAAGATAGGTGGGGGGGTGCTCGAATAAAAGTCACTCGTAACCTCATCCAATTAGCAGTGAGGTGAAAAAAAATTCCAAAATGGCGGATTCAAGATGGCGGCCATACAAACTTCGTCGGTGTTTATCTCAGAGAATATAAAAGACGAAAGAGTAGTTTTGTGATAGAAAATGATCAGGACTTGAAAGTCTAATTAATGAGCTGAAAAACCATGCGCCCTACTAGTTTCAATAGGTCTAGGTCATGTCTTAAAATGCCTGCCTTAACATGGGTAGCCTAAGTATGTCACGCTCTTAAACATTTCTGTGGTGTTGTCGTGTGATGCGGGTTGTTACGTTCCCTCAAATACGGTTGAGCGAAGCAACGGCTGGATCATGCGTCATGCTCGTGGACGGGTGCCACCAGCGGGAATACTTTCTGTTTGCCCGTCTTAACATGTGTTGAATTATAATTAGGTATGCTTTTTTGGAACTCATTGTGGAAACACTGCATACATAGCTATAGCATCTATTTTGTAAGCCTGTTTTGAAAAGAGCAACCGCCGAGTTTCGTGCTGGTCCTTCTCGGCAGGAAGGGCATTCCGAACCAGTGGTAGACTCATCGACGATTCAAAAGCACTTGTAAAGTTTTTTTTTTTATTCGATGACAAGCTAGTCCTTGACTGCGATCTCACCTGATAGTAAGTGACGATGCAGTCTAAGATGGTAGCGGGCTAACTTGGAAGGGGTATGGCAGTGAACATTCAACCCATACCCCTAACCAGTTTCTACACGCCATCGTGCCGGAACGCTAAATCGCTTGGCGGCACGTCTTTGACGGTAGGGTGGTAACTAGCCACGAATAAAAAACATTTCTATGTATTCTATTCTATTTTCTATTCTAATATAATATAGCCACCTGTCGTGGTCGTGGTGCTGCTGGTAGTCGTAGGGCGGCGGCGCTCGCACCTCCCCCTCCGCGCACCGCGGCACTAGGATCGGCGGCAGCGCTGGATCAAACATCATCATCATTAGCAACCCATCAACGGCTCACTACTGAGCGAGGTCTCCTCTCAGAGAAGGGTTATAGGCCATAGTCCACCACGCTGGCCCAATGTGAATTGGCGGACTTCACACACCTTCGAGAACATTATGGAGAACTCTCAGGTGTGCAGGTTTCCTCACGATGTTTTCCTTCACCGTTGAAGCAAGTGATATTTAATTGGTTAAACGCACTTGACTCCGAAAAGTCAGAGGTGCGTACCCGGGATCGAACCTGCGACCCCCCGATATGAGACCACAGTCCTGACCACTAGGCTATCACTGCTACTGCTAGATCAAACACGACACTTTAAATAATATATACGGGGGCATTTACATAGTTCCAACGAGTTTAGGGTTCCAACAAAAAAACGCAACCCTTATAGGCTCACGCCGTTTTCCTTATGTCTGCCTGTGTCAAGGCCCTTTTAACCGACTTAAAAAAAGAGGAGGTTATCAATTCATCGGAATCTTTTTTTTAATGTATGTTAACCGATTACTTGAAGACGCCTGAACCAATTTGGAAAATTCTTTTTTTGTTTGAAAGGTAATACTTCCCAGGTCGTCCCATATAAATTTTATCGAAATCGGTCGAGAGTTTTTTTAAAATATCAACTATAAATTATATACTCTGTATAGTGGTGCGGGAGTTTGAAGTCGGTGTTTTAAAAATATTTTTTTATATTAAATTATTTTAGAAACAGCTTGAGGTAATAAGTTGAAATTTATACTAAATATAAAGGTCAATGGCCTCTTAATGCTGTGAAAATTCCAAGTTCCTAGTTTAATTCTGTGATGAAATTTTACGTAAATATTGAAATGTATGCGATACTTGCAGCCTAGCGCCATCTAACGCCATTCCAGAGAATAATTTCGTAGCCATATTCGTAGTTCGATAGTATAATCCTAACAAGGTTCGGAACCCTCAGTGCGCGAGTATGACTCGCACTTGGCCAGTTATTCTGCTAGTATACAAGGGCCGGCCCATACTCAGTATAGTATAGATATACGTCAATGGACTCAACCGTAGCAACAGAAAGATCTTCCTCCAGAACAAATGTCTGCTTCAATTTTGGAGTAGCCACATAATACCTTTTTTTCCCCTCATTGTGGAAACACTGCATACATAGCATAGTATCTATTGTATTGTAAACTTGTTTTGAAAAGAGCAACTGCCGAGTTTCTTGCAGGAAGGGCATTCTGAACCAGTGGTAGACTCATGGACGATTCAAAAGCACTTGTAAAAAAGTTTATTTGAATAAAAACATTTCTATTTCTATTTCTATTTCTATTTTTACTAGTTTTTATCGATGTGATCCTCACTAATATTATCAACTAGACTTCGTCCGCGTGAATTAATGTTTTTGGATTCACGCGGGAAAATCTATCTCCATTCTAAATTTCAGCCAAATCCGTTCAGCAGTTTTAGCGTCAAAGATTAACAAACATACACACATAAAAACTTTCGCCTTTATAATATTAGTGTGATAGTGTGATGCGAAAGTGTGTTTGTTTGTTGGTTTTTCTTTCAATCACACAGCAACGGATCGACTTCATTTCTTGCACGAGTATAGTTGAAGACTTGGAAACTGATATAGACTACCTTTTATCGTGAAACAAAGAGGGTTTTCGAGGGATTTTTGAAATCTAACTCCACGCGGACGAAGTCGCGGGCAACAGCTAGAATGTAATAAATCACTTACCAGGCGAGTCTATTTTATTGTAATGATAAGGGTTGATGCACACTTCGTCCTTTTTCAACTGATACGCGTACTCGCAGTGTTCCACTGGCTTTAATTCATGTTGACTCTGGGAAAAGAAAATTATATAATCAGTAAACAACAAGTGTAAATTGAAAATCTAAAACACCGCCGACATGTGAATCTTTGGCCGGCCTATATAAGATATTTTATTTTATTTTCATTTATTTGGTTTACCAACAGCCTGTACATTTACTCAAAACAATAAAAACTAAATTAAATCAAACACAATACTTAGATAAAATGTTAAACTAATCACAGATAAACACCGCATGCATAGTGATAAGTTATCAATTTAATAACATGCAAGAAGGATAGTAAAAAACAAATAAGAAATGCATCAACAATAGGTATTTAGAAAGAAAAAAAATTTACAAAAATAAAATACTAAGGGCCGATTTCACCAACGTAAAATGAGTCTTTACCGAGCGTAAATTTGATATTTTGACAGTATTTTCAATATAAAAACTGTCAGAACGCTCAACTTATTCCTATGGTCCAAGATCCCAGTGCCGCCAGACCTATGTTATTTTCTCAGCAATTATTTGTGTACGATAGAGTACTGTTCGAATGTCCTTTCAGTATATGCGTACCAGCAAGATTGTGCCGACGGCCAATTTCCAGATACCAGGTGCTAAAGGTAGGTAAAAACTAGAATAACTTATCTTAAATTCTCAGGGCTGTTTTTTATATATGTTTTAAAGAATATTGTAAAAATTAATAAATTAATACTGCCAGACGCTTACCGCCGGCGGTTACTTTAGCCAGACGCTTTGAAGCTCCCAAAAATATATATAATTTAAGTTAACTTATATTCTCAGTTCTGATTTTTATACATGATACTCAGGGAACTATTGCGATATTATCTGTAAGCTGCCAGACCTATTGGAAGGGTCAAACATCCCCCCAGACACACATTATGCGTCCCCATATGTATGAGCGCTAGAACATGATTCACTTGTTTAAGTGTGTGAGAGATAATATCATCATACTATAATATTATAAATGCGAAAGTGTGTTTATTGGTTTGTCCTTCAATCACTCTGCAACAGAGCTACGGATCGACGTGATTTTTTGCCTGGGTATAGCTTAGGATCTAGAGAGAGAGAACTATTGCAATATCTTCTGCAAGCTATACCCAGGCAAAAAATCACGTCGATCCGTAGCTCTGTTGCAGAGTGATTGAAGGACAAACCAACAAACACACTTTCGCATTTATAATATTATAGTATGATGATATTATCTCTCACACACTTAAACAAGTGAATCATGTTCTAGCGCTCATACATATGGGGACGCATAATGTGTGTCTGGGGGGATGTTTGACCCTTCCAATAGGTCTGGCAGCTTACAGATAATATCGCAATAGTTCCCTGAGTATCATGTATAAAAATCAGAACTGAGAATATAAGTTAACTTAAATTATATATATTTTTGGGAGCTTCAAAGCGTCTGGCTAAAGTAACCGCCGGCGGTAAGCGTCTGGCAGTATTAATTTATTAATTTTTACAATATTCTTTAAAACATATATAAAAAACAGCCCTGAGAATTTAAGATAAGTTATTCTAGTTTTTACCTACCTTTAGCACCTGGTATCTGGAAATTGGCCGTCGGCACAATCTTGCTGGTACGCATATACTGAAAGGACATTCGAACAGTACTCTATCGTACACAAATAATTGCTGAGAAAATAACATAGGTCTGGCGGCACTGGGATCTTGCTCTACTAGGATAAACGTCTCTCAACGTTGGTGAAATCGGCACTAAATCAGAAACTATAGCTTGACCGATTTCCGAAAAACAGCCAGAGAGTAACCATGTATGTATGGGGTATGAAGCTTGTTATAAAGTTTAAGATATAAACGATATCCTGTAAACCCAGTTTGCCGCTCCATCATCAGATCCTCTTCCTCGATCCCCGATCATCATCTATCTAACACCTTCTCATCGAGACCACTCTAATGAGCCCAAACACACTATATCTGCTGTAAGTCACTGAGGAGTTGGGTATCACGCAGACTACTTGATGCTGCAGCATCAGCTCAAGGTTACCATGTCTTGGAAATAATCCGCATTAAGAGCGAGGCCACAACACTGCGGTTTTTTTTTATTGATAGATAGGCTTGCGCTTGACGACAATCAACGCTGGGAAGCATTGATGAAGTGTAGGTTGCAGCGCGCTTGCCTAGAAGATGCTTATTCACTCTTGTCTTGAAGGTACGCAAATTATAGGTGGCAAGAAACACGAATGCTGGAAGGGCGTTCCACATCTTGGTGGTTCGTTTCAGAAACATTGAACTTAAGCGTTGCGTACGACTAGGTTGGATGCGGTGCGGCGACGCATCGCAAAAACGGCGCCGCATCGCACGGTTCTCCTATTAAAAATTTCTATATTATTATTCCTATAGTAGATTATTGCGATGCTTCGTCGCATCGCATTGTTGTGGCCTCGCCCTAATAGTACACCTTTCAAATCAATCGCACCTGTGAAAGTAAGACCCTTTAATAAAGTAGGATATGAGCTTGAATCTTGGAACGCCTGAGCAGATCTTCATAAATTATAGCTAAGATCCACCTCAATTAGGTTAGCTTTCAAACAGAAATAACCGCATCAAAATCGGTGCATTGGGTAGACTGCTACGAGGGAACAAACAGACGCACAGATACACAGGTATACACACGTCAAACTTTTAACACCCCTCTTTTTTGTTGGAGGTTAAAAAAGAAAAATGCTATTGGCACTTATATAGTCGATTTACTTTATAAGTTGCGCCCAAACCCACCCTTATTAGCGATAATATGGCTCTTGTAAGATATTTCTTTTAGCCTTATAAACAAAGTTTTGTTAGTTGGGTGCATAGGTTAATTATACAGGTCAATTGGCTGACTGGTACTGACCTGTAGCTGCGGCCACCGCCACAGCCTGCAGTAGACGACATGCGGCAACCCTTTCCTGTACTGTCCATTTATTACGTTATCGTTCGGCTTCACCCTGGAAAAGAATTGTCATCATCAGCAATCAGCAACCCATCAACGGCTCACTACTGAGCGCAGGTCTCCTCTCAGAGAAGTCTTATAAATTGAATTGTAGTAAGTCTTTTTTTTTGGAAGTTCCCCTCATTGTGGAAATATTATATTCTATTCTAACAAAGTTGCATCGCTTAAATCGGCTTGGCATCCAGCTGCCCACAAGATAGTATAAAAAACTTATTACAATGTAATAGCTACATAATAATAGTGTAAAATGATCATTTTGAAAAGATCAACTGCTGAGTTTCTTGCCGGCTTTTCTCAGCAGAATCCGATTTCCGAACCGGTGGTAGAGTCATGACGTGTCATTAGAGTCACAGGTTGGCATAGGTGAAATAAATTTTTTTTGAAGAGTTATTTAAGCCATAGTCCACCACGCTGGCCCAATTGGTAGACTTCACACACCTTCGAGAATATTATGGAGAACTCTCAGGTGTGCAGGTTTCCTCACGATGTTTTCCTTCACCGTTAAAGCATGTGAAATTTTTTAATTCCTTAAACGCACTTAACTTCGAAAAGTCAGAGGTGTGTACCCGGGAACGATTCTGTGACCCCCAAATAGGAGACCACAGTCTTAACCACTAGGCTATCACTGCTGCTGAACTGATCATAGGTTCAGGTTATTATCACTAGCACTTTATTATAGGCTCATCTTTGGAACGGCTGAACTGAGATTAGCCATCTGCACGGGATATATTATAGTGCACAAATGTGTCGCAAACATAAGCGCACTCGCTGTTCCCTCATTCTCATAGTCCGATGGGACGGAAATCCGAACACGAGCAGAGAGAGATCAGGCGCAGGACCAACGGCTTTACGTGCTCTCCGATGCACAGGGTTGCCACACCACCAACTTCCTAACTAGTCTGGACTAGTACTAAGAAAAACAAAAACAGCATCCCAATCTCAATGTCACCATCTCATCTGATCTCATGTGACCAGTGCACAAACTCAATCCATTCTCAATTCTCATAGTCTAATGAGACTGCAATCTAACAAGGTCACAGAGAGCAGGACTCTGAGGCAGGGGATGTAACCCAATCTAATTATATAAAAGGAAAAGGTGACTGACTGACTGACTGATCTGACGTACAGTTCAAACCCCTGGACGGATCAGGCTGAATTTGGCATACAGATAGCTGTTATGACGTCGGCATCTGCTAAGAAAGGACTTTTAAAAATTCAACATCTAAGGGAGTAAAATCGGGGTTTGAAAATAGAACTTAACATGAGCGAAGCCATGGGCAAAAGCTAGTTATTATTTTAAAAAAGAAGCATTACTAATAAACATATTATACATAAACTAGTGAACCAATCTAGATGCAAAGTACTACAATGATATATAGCCATAAACAAGGAGGAATAATTGCCACATTTGTACCCCTTTTCATTGCTCATCAGAACAGATCTTGAGGAAATTAACTTGCATCCTAAAGATGGACACAGGAATTTTTTAGCCCCATTAAAAATGAACCCCAGTAAAATTAATAAACTCAGCTTTCCAAAGGTGTGTTAAGGAAAAAACCTTTAAGAAAAAGGGGTTAATTGTAAATAGGTGGCAACTAAGATTGCAAAATCTTACATAACTTTGCATCACAGTAAACTTAATGAATAAAGTATGTCTGTTTTAATTAAGAAAAAAGATTTCTCTAATTTATAATAATGAATTTTAATCAACATAATTATTATGTACAACTAAAAGGTTTATTACTATATTATTTTGTATACATTTAAGAATAGATATAAAAAGGGGGTTTGCCCCTCGCATTTTGCAAATGTGGAAAAAAAATCCATTTTCAACTGTCATAAAAATACAGTCATCAAAAAAATCGACGAAAACAAATTCGATCAGTAGGTACCTAATAAATCGTAAAAAGAATCGCGTAAATACTTACGATTATAAGCAAAGCAACGTCTAAACATAATAATAGCACTGACCAGCGCACTGTCGCAAATGACAAAGAACGTTTCTAACCAGAGTCTAATAAGAATAATTTGCAAATTAATCACTTCCGAATTGTTTTTTCGATGCACGATTTAATGATTTTTTTGAACGAAACACGCAGTCTTTACTACTGAAGTAATAAGCGCGCACTCGTTAAAAAAAATATAATTTATCTCTACTCAAATTGCGTTTAGGAATAGCAATTAAAAACGCGAGGTCTAAAAATCGTCCGCCATATTAACAAAAAGCAATTCACATTTGTTTTGACGGCAATTTGACCTTCCTTTTTGATTTTGCGTCCCGTCTGCGGTTATGTCACCAAAATGCGGTGGTCGATGAACAGCGCGGGGTCAATGCGCCCGCCGGGGCTATGACATTCGGCCGGGTTATATACCGCCTTCGGTATATGTATGGCTGTCGTGGTGTGGGGTTTTCCTCAAACAGTTATACAATTAGTTAAGATAAGAGTATTTTAAATATTAATGAACGTGAATTAATATTTTTTTAAAATTGAACCATTTATACATAATAACATAATATTTGAATGGATGTGTCGTAAAAATCGATTAGCATGTAGGACATTTCTAAAATGTCTAAATCGTTCATTTGCTGAGTCTGTCTGACGGTTCGAGTTCAGATGGTTATTTTTTCCCCTATGAATTTTATTATTATTATTATTTTTTTCTAAATATATCATTTCCAAAAAACACGAGTTCCCAAAAATAATTGTGTGATATAGTGTGATGGATTGAACAGTCAAAGATTTAATGAAAATTATTGATTACACTAGCGGCACGCTATGATGGCCGGTTTGACACATTACAATAGTGATGTGGAATGTCAATTTATTCTCGAACAAAAAACAATTAAGTTTTGTTTTTGTACCTGATTAAATAGGTTTAATAAAACAAAAATGTATATGTTTATTTAATTTATTTGAACGAACTGAATATTTGAATGAAAATGAATATACATACTTTATATGCACACAAGAAACATATGAATACAAAAGATACCAAAAAAGGTGCCACAAAAGGCCATAATTAATCAGATTCGTCCATACTACTATTTTCACTGTCGTCACTGCTATCATCACCTACATTAATAATTATATGTTCGTTTTCTATAATATTATCTATTTTCACATCTCTTTCATAATCTTCCCTTATTAATTTAACAGTTCTATTCACAACCTTTTCCCAGTCTCCTTTAGTCACATGTTCACAAGCTTCTTCTAATAATTTTAGCATTTTTTTTGTGGTAAATGGGGGTTCTGTATTGTGTCTTGCAGCATATCCCTTAATTTGAGCCCACACCAACTCAATCGCATTATACTCACAATGGTAAGGCGGTAACCGTATAACTCTGTGCCCATGTTCTAATGCTATTTCGTCAATGACGTATCGGATCTTGGTTGGTTTGTTTTCTTTTAAAAGACGTACTAATTCCGCTTTTAACATATTCATGTTTGCATCTACGCCATTTTTACGAAGCCATGCGACGATATCAGCTTTCTTTTGGGATTGGGCAGGTGGCTTGTCAATTTGCATCGAGTGGTATGGGGCGTTGTCCATAATTATAATAGATGGTTCAGGGAGGCTACACAACATTGAGGTAAACCATTCAGTAAACTTTTCTCCATTCATGTCTTCATGATAGTCTCCAGTGGTTTTTGACGCAAAAGCCATGAGAGAACCTTCGACAAACCCGTTGATGGTTCCGGCGTGACAAATTATAAGTCGCGATCCTTTTCCTACAGGAACTTTGGAAGTAGATGCTGCTGTGTCATCGTTCCAAGAACGGCCTACAGTATGGTTAGCATTAAGCCATGTTTCATCCAAGAACACAACATTTTGCCAATTTTTGATTTCTTTCACTTGCCGTAAAAAAGTATACCTTGCCATCGCTATATCAAATCTTTCCATCAATATTTTGCGTTTGTTACATTTTTTGTATCGAAATCCAATGGTCTTCAAAATCTTCGTTAAAGAACTTTCCCCACCGAAGAATAATCCAGCTTCCTTCAGTGAATGCACCAACTTTTTTCTTGTTGGATACTCCTTCTGTAAATAGTAGCCGTAAACATGTCTTCGGATAGCATCGGCATCAAAGCTATCGATGCCTACGACTGGTTTTGCTCGTTTTCTCTTTTTTGGTGTGTGAAGTTTATTTTCTTCTGTGCCAGTCTCGCCATATTTTTTTTTAGTTATCCGTCTAACAGTTCGTTGTCCAATATTAAGCGCATCAGCTACGCGTTCAACCACTGACGTTATAGGTAAAATTGGCCCTCCATTTTGAGCTTCACGATCGAAATAGTTACGAAGGCGTATTACGAACTCACGTGTCTGACTATTTAGAACAGTTCTCTGCGTACGTTCGGTCATATCGACGAAATCCACAACAAAGGGCTTGAACAGAGTCCAAATTAACGAGCAAGGGTCAACAGTAATGCAGTATCAATATTTGAAATCCAAAGCCAGGTCAAAACTATATCACAATCGCATTGCACTGACAGTTTATACTTTTCGAAGCAACGTCAATTCGAAACTGCTTTGTTTTGCATTGAGCATTGACGCGAGTTTGCCGGAGGTAGTAGTTGTGCTAGCCAGCGATCCTATGTGACGATCGTATTAGATTCCATTTTTAAAAATTTTCAATTTAGAAAACCAAATGCCGAGTTGTGGTATATATCATATAAAAATAAAAATTTTACCTTTTGTATGAAACAGCTGATATTTTTTTGCGATTTCAGAGGTTTGTCCACATAGTGAAAATTGTTCATATTCACAAGTACATTCACCCCTTAAATGGTGCAAACTGATTTTTCTACACTTGTATACATTTTAGAAATCAATTTAATAAATAAATTTTGAGTCCTAAACCTAAAACTACATTCGATAAAATTTATGAATCTCTGCACATCACTATCGTCAATAAAGTAATACAATTATTTCCTTCAAAGTCGTTATCAATTAATACGGAACTTCATGAGCGGACAAACGTCAAACCGGCCATCATAGCGTGCCGCTAGTGTAATATAATTCTTAATCAAATAGAACTTACGTGTTTTAGGAAACATAATAATATAAGAATCATAACTAATTTATTATCCTTAAAATGATGAAACTTAAAATTGTAACTTAGGTAATCATATAATAAAATATGGTAAATGTCTACTTATGTAGATATTTTAGGAATCTAATCAGAATCTTATTAGATATTTCAAAATAGATAAGAAAGGCACCTTTTGATATAAAACTGTGATTATAATATAATAAATACAATTATTTTTCAATTAAATCCACCTCTTTAGGGATGAAATTTCAAATGATTCTTTCTTAGTACATTTCTAAAGAGTACTTTTAAGGAATATTTTGTCAGAACTCTAGACTCTACTCTAGACTGAGTTGAGTCTAGAAGTAGCAGTGATAGTGGTTAGGACTGTGGTCTTCTATTCGGGGGGTCGCAGGTTTGATCCCGGGTACGCACCTCTGACTTTTCGGAGTCAAGTGCATTTAAGCAATTAAATACCACTTGCTTCAACGGTGAAGGAAAACATCGTGAGGAAACCTGCACACCTGAAAGTTCTTCATAATGTTCTCGAAGGTGTGTGAAGTCCGCCAATTCGCATTGGGCCAGCGTGGTAGACTATGGCCTATAACCCTTCTCTGAGAGGAGACCTGCGCTCAGTAGTGAGCCGTTGATGGGTTGCTAAAGATTAGAGACCGGATTATATGCATTTGCATATTTGCATATGCATTTGCATATTTAAGCCATCCTCAGTGCTAATTGCATATTTTCCGTAAAATCTAGATAAGATGCATATTATCGCTATATTTTCGGCACATTCAGCAGCCGCGCGTCTTTTGTTTTGGTAGGATAATAAAATGAAAGATCTTTTCCATGCCCCCTTTATTTTATAATTTAATTATATTTCAATTATTTGTTGTTATAGCGGCAATAGAAATACACAATATGTGAAAATTTCAACTGTCTATCTATTACGGTTTACAGCCTGCTGACACACGGACGGACGGACAGACGGACAGCGGGGGCTTAGTAATAGGGTCCTGTTGGCATCCTTTGGGTACGGAACCCTAAAAGAGCGAGGCCCGACTCGCACTTGGCCGATTTTTTTCTTTTTGTTCCTGAAACTTATCATTTAATATTGCATATTCTGTCAGTTTTCGTGCATATTTCAAGCTTTTTATGTTGCCTCTCTTGTATGTTTGGAATCCTCATAGCTTTAGATTCCATCATCATCATCTCAACCTATCACTGGCCCACAATCAGGCACAAGTCTCCTCTCAGATTGAGAAAGGTATAAGCCATAGTCCACCACACTGACCCAATGCAAATTGGCTGACTTCACACACCTTTGAGAACATTATGGAGAACTCTCAGGTGTGCAGGTTTCCTTCACTGCTGAAGTAAGAGATATTTGATCCAAAAACATATAGTTAGTCCAAAAAGCTAGAAGTGCATACCACCGGTGGGAATGGGGCTGCTTTCTGTCTGCCCGTCTTAACATGTATTGAATTGTAGTATGCATTTTTGGAACTTCCCCTCATTGTGGAAATATTCTATTCTATTCTATACTAATAAAGTTGCATAGGATAAATCGGCTTGGCATCCAGCTGCCCACAAGATAGTATAAAAACTTATTACAATGTAATTAATAGCTACATAATAATATTGTAAAATGATTATTTTGAAAAGAGCAAAGTGCTGAGTTTATTGCCAGATCTTCTCGGCAGAATCCGCTTTCCGAACCGGAGTCATGGCATGTCATAAGAGCCACAGCTATACTATTTGAAATAAATAAATTTGAATTTGAATCTGGGATTTGAACCCCTGACCTCCAAAGTGTGGCTGAAGTTTCTAAAGACTAGGCTATCACCAATTCATCAACACCAAGTATCGAGTATTCTTTATTATCACAATGATCTCAATTCTATATATGTGCTTGTGAAATTCCACTTGAATGCCCACTTATTTCATTAATGAATAATGTACATGCCAATTTCAGAATCTGAGGTGTGATTGTCTAGTTACTCCATTGATTGTATTCATATTCAATGACATTAACGTCAAAGTAAAATAAACCTTAACAACTTTGAATTAGAGCTTAATTTCGTGTACGGATTCTTGGCTTCATAACCCTCCATGTTAAAATCGGTTGTACTGAATTAGTGACTTTAAATAAATACAATCAAGGATTATTTTACTTTGATGCTAATGTCATCGAATATGAATAGGATCAAGGGAATAACTTTTAAATAATTGGTACCCTAAATGTTGAGAGGGGGTAGCCTAAAAATTTTACTGTCAATTTAATTGTATTTAGTTTGGGGTTAGTAGGTATAACAGAATTATTTGTACCATGGATCTAATAAGTGTACACTCCTTTAATAGTAAATATTTCAACCTTATAATTTGTACCAATGTTTGAAGCAGTGATAGCCTAGTGGTTAGGACTGTGGTCTCTTATTCGGGGGGTCGCAGGTTCGATCCCGGGTTCGCACCTCTGACTTTTCGGAGTCAAGTGTGTTTAAGCAATTAAATATCACTTGCTTCAACGGTGAAGGAAAACATCGTGAGGAAACCTGCACACCTGAGAGTTCTTCATAATGTTCTTGAAGGTGTGTGAAGTCCGCTAATTCGTATTGGGCCAGCGTGGTGGACAATGGCATATAACCCTTCTCTGAGAGGAGACTTGCGCTCAGTAGTGAGCCGTTGATGGGTTGCTAATGATGACGATGAATGTTTTAAGTCATGGAAAATTGGCAATGTCTTGTCAATAAATTAATTAAATATCTTTCAAATGTATGCTGTAGTAAACAAAGAATATTCGCGGGACTATATTTTGTAACTACTTATAAAAAAAAATCTGAATATCTATGTTTCCATTTTGGGCATTAAGTTTTTGTTTACAAATAACATGCTTTTCCTTTGTCCGAAACCACCTTGGGCAAACCAGAAGTTTTCTTTCTAATTTTATTAGTCTTTTTTGATCATATCCGAGCCATAAAAGACTTTTATTGTGAAAAAAATACAACCGTATTTATTTACGTATAAAAAAAAAACAACACACCTGGGTATTGTTACGCACTTGGTGTGACCGCTTTGGTTGGAGAGTGCCTTCTCCAATTCCTCGATGGCACCACTCTTCTTCAACTTCTTCACCAAGCTTTTCACCGCTTTTTCAGACCATTTATCCTCTGCTGAAGACCCTTCCGGACCCTTTTTCCATCCCAACAAACGCTTCACGACCGGAGGTGTTAGCGGAAACATTCCGCTTGTCCACAGTTTAGCTCACAAGTTTTAACATTTGAATAGCTTAATTTGTACACAAAGTCGAAAACTACTAACAAAAATAATCCGTATTTAGATAAACTATGAACCGTCGGCCATTAGGAATTATTTTTGATTTTGATTTTGATGAATTGATTAACACAGATTAGGTATTAGTTACTACGTAACAGATGCGACAGTGACTTTTTCTACACCCAGTTTCCAATTGATCCGTTTTGGCGCTGCTGTAGCGTTGCAGCTAGGGCTTACCCAAGTCGATAACTCGTTATCGATACTTTAGTGATGTACTTCTATCGACAACCAAATAATGTAGGGATTTCCTAAATACTTGAAATTAAAAATAAAAAACAAAAAAGTTAAATTTAAAACTTATTTATTTAAAACTTTTTCCTTAATTTAAAACACATATTTTACACAAGCTATTTCTTGAATATCAGCCATTTCTGATACGTATTTTTCTTCCATGTCCCCTTTTAATATTTTATTTTAAAACTTTTTCTTTAATTTAAAACACTTATATTTTACACAAGCTATTTCTTGAATATCAGCCATTTATGATACGTATTTTTCTTCCATGTCCCCTTTTAATATTTTATTTAACATATTGCACCAATTGTGCACATATTGTAATCTTATAACATGTTTTAAAAATATATTTTTTAATAATTCTGTATGTGTGGAACAACAGCCCAACCAGAAAAACCTCAAAGAATGTTTAATGCAACCTATTTTATATTTCTACCAATATTTTTTTATGCCCATTCTCATTTAAATAATTATGTATACAATATACATATATGTACTCGCATCCCTGTACAGAATTACAAAATGTTCACTAGGATATGCTAAATTATCAATTTTTAACAATTTATATTCTCTGTTCTTTAAGAGTCTAATAAACAATTTAGATAGTAAAGTAAGATTACAATTTACAGAAAATAATTAAAACGTAAACTAAAATCATATTTTTTGGATAAGTTGGTTTGTTAATGTTATTATAGGTATTTGTGTTTAACAGAATTGGCTTATAGCTCACAATTTAAACCTAAGTGGTTTTTTGTGTGCTATTAAGAACATTTTTGTATATTCCTCTTATTTGATAATAAAAAAAAAGTATGAATAGATATTTTCATCCGTAGAGCTGCTTCTGTAAGTTTATAAGCAACCCTTACACTGGTTTTTTTTGTCATTTTACGAAATATGAAGCCAGCAGTATATGCTGAGCATTTCACTTTAATTTTCTCTAATATAATTTGATCACTCAATATAGACTCACTTGGACAATCTCGTTCTTTTTCCTGTGAAGTGGATGGGATTTGATTACAATCATTAACATTTTTTTAATTTTCATCTAATTCATCTTGAAATAAAAAAAAATCCATCCAATAATGTATCACCATTATCCACTTCACAGTTTGCGAATTTTGAATGAGGGCACAAAAAATTTGATAAAATTAATGACTTAAATGAATAAAGAAATGTGTTGATATGTGAATTAATATTCAATAATTTAGAGCCCTTCCAAAAAAATTTACTAATCGGTCTTGATTAATAAATCTTGGATAAAAATACTCTATGCTGTACTTTTTGAATAATAATTTGGATATCCTTCTGAATCTCTAAGGTTATCCAACCTTCTAGGGATGAAAAATGCACAAGTCGAGGTTTTCCTGATTGTATAGCAAGTTTGCTAGTACTGTCTTCAAATTTTAAATCTTTAATTTTTTTATAGCTTCTGTCCAAAATGTTTTGTGCGGGGAATTAATTTTAACTGCTTTATGCAGTTTTCCTTTGGCTGCACCACCATGTCAAATAGTTTATCGAAAAATTCAACAACTTCTGCCGTTGTCTCCATAGTACTTGTCTTTCCAGTGTGAAAGTTATCTGAAAAATATTAAAAATATACATAGGTAAGTAAAGTATGTAGGTTGATAGTACATGTAATTTTTTATTATTAGAACACTAACTTTAATACATGGTTGATTTGTGACTAATATTCTTGTAAATTATTGTCTTTACATAGAAATAGATACAGTTAATTTATTAATAAGAATAATTTTTATGGGCATTGGCACTCTTAATAATTCTATGCTAGTTAAGTCATACTAATATTATAAATGCGAAATTTTTCCTTCGATGAAGCCAAAACAGAGCTATGGTACGTGATTTTTGCATGGGTATAGTTGGACCTGGAGAGTGACATAGGCTACTTTTATCCTGTAAAATCAAAGAGTTCCAGAAGGATTTTAAAAACTAAATCCACGCGGATGAAGTCGCGGGCATCAGCTATTAATTCATTTGTATACTTACTGAGTGCATTGGTGTATTTTAGCATTGCAGCAGTTCGAGCACTAAACAAGCAGCAACGCTGACTTTCATTTTCTTTATCATTTTCATTTAATTGATCCCATGACGATCGATTCGCGTATCGCATCACAATCCTAAAAGCTGCACGCTATTAAAGATTATCGCATCAAACAACGGAGGAGAATTTGGAAATTAACTCAGCAAATGCGAGGAAAACTCGGCAGTCGGATGTCGGATATCAACAAATTACAAAATCAAAACAAAAATGGCGACATATCACACACAGATATCACATATGTTAGCGACAAGTTAACGAGTCCAAGCTAGGTGTGTATTCTGTGGCCCAAGCTAACGATTGCAGCGCCAAAACGGCTCATTTGGAACTAAGCTGTCATAGCCCTGTTGATTAATGAATTGTCAAATCAAATTAATTGTCAATGAATTGACAGTATTTGACAGCCTGCCACTGACAGGACACTTCACACGTCTTGTCTTTGTCAAACAACCATCAAACCATGGAAGTAAGACTTACGACCACTGACACACATGGAACTAGGAAAACGACTACGTCTAAGATTAGTACAACCACAGCCTCCTTTACTCTACTCTGTAGCAAAGGAGGCTGTGGTACAAACATCAAACAACCATAAACAACAAATATTCGTCTCTTTCACTCTTTTGTAGTATTTCACCGCTAATCTAATTAACACTCAAGTCTCAATCACCAGATTTTCTTTGTTCTTTTATGTTTTGGACTTCCTAAACCCTATTCCAGTTCTATCTTATATAATATTATAATATTAGTATTCTAAAGTTTGGTTCCATAATTCTCATAGATTTAAATTATTACTACTACAGCCTCCTTTACTCTACTCTCTGGCCATAGGAGGCTGTGTTACCTTTGTTACTACCATGAAGGTAGGTAATACCCACCATGGTTACTACCGATGATTCACTAAGTGTGTTGTCACTGTAGCAATTAGATAACGGAAAAATCGGTTTTCAACAATTTAATTTTTTAATTACCTGAAAAACCTTCACCGAAACTAAAATTATATTTTGATTACTTAGGTATATATTTTAAATACAAAATTATGACGAATCGGTATTTTAAATAATCTGTGATCATTAATTTTGCATCTGTGAATCGCACTGTTTTTGCCTGTGGTTTTTGCCAATTTTTAGTGTTTACTGGTCTGTGGTTTTTGCATTTGAATCCAATTTGAATCTGTGATTTGAATTTGAATTTGTTTGATTTGAATTTTTGACAAATTTTTATTTTAATAATTCAATTGTTTTTTTAAATAAAAATGCCAGTCCGCAGTCGATACAAAAATGAATTCTCTGTGATTTGAATAACAGGAATCTGGTTAGTTACCTTTATTTATTATGGTGCTAAATTTTTTCTGCATTCGAAAGCACACCAATTTCTGTATTATCTACCTACTAATCTGGCCATTAAAACAATATTTTGCTGGCCAGTGACAAAGATTTTTTTCCATATTCATTAAACGTCCAGACCAAGACCAAATCGACACTTTACTTAGCTAGAAAAATAAATTCTTCCTTTATCAATTAAGTACCTATGTCTAATTTTCGATGAACTGCGTACCTACCTTGCATCAAGTATTCAAATATATTATTTTGTGACAAGGAATTAAATTATATTTATTCTAACACTAGGTTGTTATTTTTATTATAGTCACATAATTTACCTGGAAAAATTAATTTCAGCAAAGCTTTTAATAGAATGGGATCAATTATAATTTTTGGAGAAAATAAATTGTTTCTTTGGCCTACCTATCCACAATACCTTTTTATTCCTTCCATACAGAATTCATTTTCAGATAGACTTGGGTTCCTAATTCTCAATAATCAACTCCCTCTAAACATTCCATCATGAATTACCAGAATCTGCTTTCCAAACCAGTGGTAGAGTCTTGACTAGTCATTAGAGCTACAGGTTGTACCTACATGAAGTAGGTAAATGAAACACATGGAATAAATAAATTTGAATTATTACTCATATTAGATGGAATTGTGAACTAAATCAACAAAAACTTTCATCCCCTATCAGGGAGGAACTTTATAATTTAGTAGGATAAAAACTATCCTATATTATGTTAACTCAATGAATCAGCTAGTACTAGATCAAATTTCAATTAAATCTGTTTAGTAGTTTGGGCACAGTTAGACAAAAAAGAGTTTAAAAAACTGTTATGGGTACAATAATATCCTTAATAATATAAGGCCCGCTTGCAGGACTAACCCAGGTTTAACCCAGGAATAAATTTGTAATTTTGACAGAAGCTTTATACGAAATAAAGCAGCTATGTCTGGGTTAAAAGGATAACCCTGCGTTCCTGGAAGCAGGCCTTAAAGGGAAAGTATATCTGTTGGTTTGTACTTCAATTGTGCAGCATGATTTTTTGCATGGGTATAGTTGGGGACCTGGAGAGTGCTCAAGGCTATTATTCCAATAAAATCATACAAAAGCTAGCTAGTTCATAAAGCATCCTCCAATTAAATTTTTTACCCGACTACAACAATGCCAAAAGAAAGAGTTATTTTTATTTTATTTTATTTATTTACATAAAACAAAAATATTACAAAGACAGTACAGTTTGGTGTAAACATAAACTCATTTGAGTTTTTCCGTACACCATTGCCGTCGACATCGATACGCGGAAAAATACTTAAATCTAAAAATTAAATCTATAATAATATATTGTAGGAACCTTATAACTATACATTACAATCTATACATATAATAAAACTGTAATTTTATTATATTTTAATGTAGGTGGGCTAACAATAATTTAAAAGTGAAGAGCGTAAAAACCTTTTGTTAGCACTCGATTCACTTCAAAGTTTCAACGTAAATAGACATGATACAGGATGATTAATTTTATATTACTTATGATATTAAGTGCTGCGTATATAAATATAAGTTTAAGTATTCGAGTATGTTTTATCAATAATTAGTATACTAACTACTCGTAACCAATGCAATAGCATTAGTTATGAGTAGTTAGTGATTATCAGTTGCTCATAGTACATTTTTAATTTAAACTTTATATTTTTATGAGTAATGATGCGTCTCAGAGACTCTGGTAATCGATTAATTAAATTTGGAATAACATATTTTATTGTTCTTTTTCCGTAGTGGTTGTTGTATTTAGGTAACTGGAGTTTACGATTATCAATTCTGCGTGCTGAGCTATAGGTCTTCTGTACTTTTTTTAAATTTTGGGTATAATAATGTTCTGTTAGTAACGTGAGATCAATTTTCTCATGTATGGGTATAATTTTACAGAATGCAAATAATTTTCTATAATCTTCTTTAAAGGTAACTTTTAATTTATTTGGTACTATTTCTTTTAATATGCGTAGCTGAAGGGCAAATATTCGGTCAAGATGTGTTTTGTAGGTTCTCCCATAGCTTGACAGCCCATACTGTATGATAGATTCAGCTAAAGTTTTATATAGTAAAAGAAGAGTTTTATACGGAATACTATACTTTATAAGAGAAAATTTAGCCAGAATCCCTCTCAGTTTATCACAAACACGATTAATGTGTTCTTTCCAATTAAGTCGATTGTCAATTATTAATCCAAGGTAAGTATGTTTGTCTACAAGGTCTATGGCACTACAGTTACAGGCAGTCTGTACGTTTGTGTCATTATGGTGGAGGCAGTGATGGGTATGTGCAATCAATTTTGGTATAGAAGAACTTCTATTGGCACTTGTGCTAATATACATTAGTTTAGTTTTTCCCGCATTCAACACTAATCCGACGTCGTGGGACCACTTCATCAGGATGTCAAATTCTCTTTGTAGTTTTATTTGAGCTTCCTCTATACTACGACCGACCCCCACTAGGCAGGTGTCGTCTGCAAACTGATAGATCTCACATTGTTTAATTATATTAGAAAGGCTGTTTACGTAAGTGAGATAGTGCAATGGCCCAAGAACTGAGCCCTGTGCTGTGCCTTCCGTTACTTCCACAGGGAAACTATCAGTATCACAGACCCTTACGCGGTATGATCGTTCAACGAGATAATTTTCACACCACTTTTGTAATTTACCTCTGATCCCACTATCATTAAGACTTTGTAAAAGTTCGTCATGCCTGAGTGTATCAAAGGCCTTACTGTAATCAATAAATACCACTAGAACATGCTCTTTATTGTCTATGTGGTTGCACAGACTGTCTGTAAAAGCGGAAAGCAGTTGTGTGGTGTTCTTATCAGGTTGAAACCCATATTGGTTGCTCGTTAGTATATTGTTGCTTCCATAGAATTTATGGATCTGTCCGCTTATATATTTTTCGACAATTTTGTCAATGGTAGGTAATATAGTTATCGGTCTATAATTATCATACTCAAACTTACTACCTTTTTTATAAATTGGTCGAACAATTCCAGTTTTTAGTTGTGGAGGAAATTTACCAGTTATTACACTGGCATTTATTAAGTTAGCAAGAACCTGTTTGATTTTGCCACATAGCATTTTTATGTCTATGACTCTTATCCTGTCTACTCCAGGAGCTTTATTACTGCTTATAGATTTAATTATTTTCTCCACTGATTTGGAGTCCGCAGGCCTGAACCGCATAGTGACATTTGCTGAATGCTGATATGTTGATTTGTCGAGCAATAATTTAGAGCATTTTGGAATTATTTGTTTAACACTATTGTTGAATACAGAAGCAAAATTGTTTGCAATTTCTTTACTAGTATTGCCCTGACTACCAAAAGAACATTGTATGTCATCATCAATTGATGATTTAATTTTACCCGTTAACCTATTTAGAATATTCCATAGCTTTTTAGAGTTGTGTTTGTTAGATATGATATCAGACTTTGTATTTTTATTTTTAGTTTTATTGATTAAAGTATTTGCATAGTTTCTAGCTTTATTATACTTTTGTTTAATGATTAAATTACTGGTATTCTTTATCCATTCAGAAAATAATTCATCTCTATATTTACATGCTCTGATAACTTTTTTATTTATCCAGTCGTTATTATTACGTATGCTGTTTGATTTAATTTTAGCTAAATATTCCGATTTCCTATAACACTCTGTAAAGTTTTCGTATATAGAATTGTATATATTTACTGGGCATGTCATATTGCACGTAGAACTCCAATCTATATTTTCTAGCATCGTAAATAATTTTTGATTATTTAAGCATGTTTTATATTTCGTAACACCCTTTGTGCGTGGCCCGAGGCAAGCGAGTATAATGGCTCGATGATCGGCCAGTGTCGTACCGATCGCGGCAGTACAAAGGTCTTGTGTGCGGGAACGAGCGAAAATGTGATCTATGCAAGATTTACTAAGTGTTCCATTACTAAATTCTATCCTAGTATGTGCTGTAATCCCACATAAAAGGCCTAAACTGTGGAGTGTGTTACTGTACTTATGTTTTATAGGGTTGTCTGTTTTTAGGTTTATGTTAATGTCTCCTAGTAAGTATAAATCTATGCTTTTTGAGCATTTTTCAATGATACTTTGAAGCTCATCGATAAAAAGGTTTTTACTAGTATTAGGAGGACGGTATATTGCACAAATGTTCGCAGAGTAGTTTGAATGAGTGGTGACGGTAAACAAAATGTTTTCAAAGTGTTTAGTTTTTATGGTTTTTATGTTACAATTATGCTTGTGACTTACATATATGATAATTCCACCACCCCTTCTTGACTGTCTTAGAGCTGTGAACATTTTATAACCGTTTAAGTGATATAAGCAGCTAATGTTATCTGAGATATTAGCCTCAGTAAGAATAATGACATCAACACATTTTTTAGCAGTCAGTATGCACTGTTCTAGCGCGGAAAATTTTTTAATTATAGATCTTATATTAAAATGTACACATAGTAGGTTTACATGCGAAAAAGAAATATTATTTAAAAAGTCGTTTACATTTACACAGTCTGAAATCTCGTAAATATCATCCGATGAATCGTCCATCTTAGTAACTAAGACATTTGTGTAAAAAAGGTTGAGTGAACAGATATAGCTTAGGCATTATTCTTGATTAGTGCGTGCAAGTCCGCCATTGTTCTTAATGTATAAATTTTTGCATTCTCATCCTTTCGAGCCTTTACGAATCCTTTTTTGAACCACACAAATTTGAAATTTCCGGTAGTTTTAAGTTTCTGTTTAGCCTCCCAAAGTATTGTTTTATTAATTTTTGTCATCGCCTCTCTCATGTATACGATATTATTATTGTTTTTTTCGGAAGGGCAGATGTCAGCTACCGTGGTCTTGATAGTTTTAGCTGCCTCTAACCATTTTTCTCGAGCATCCTCGTCTTGTAGCTCCACCTGGATATCAGCTGTTTGGTCTCTTTTCCCATGTAGTCTTCTTATATTTTTAATTACTTCCATAGGTTGATTGAGTTTAATGGCTACATTTTCCACTAGTTTATTAACAATTTCCTTGGTTTGGTAAGGTATGTTTGAAATTTCTACATAGTTCATGAGTTTTTCTTGTTCAATTTCTTGCAGTCTTTGTTCCAGGGCCCCAACACGAGTTTCCAAGTTATTATTCCTGTTTGTCAGCTCCACATTTTTCTTCTCTAGTACTTTTATTGTTTGTTTAAACGCGTCAATACACTCAACGACCTCGTCCAACTTTGCACTATGAAACTGCAAGGAGTCATTTAACTCACGCATTTCGTTTTTGATTGCTCTTTCCACTTCCTTAGTTATATTGGATAATAACTTCTTTGCATTAATTTGTACTGGCGTATCATCATCATCTACTTCCGGAATAATAATGGACGAACTTCGTCTGGGCGAATCTCGCTGACAATCAAGGCAGGTCCATTCCAGATTAGAGGCCGCCTTGAGTGCGGCAATCTGTTTGTTAGTCAGACCGCTACATCTGGTATTAAGATGCACTATCTTTTCATATCTATGATTTTAGTAGTCTATGTATGTATCATCATTAGCAACCAATCAACGGCTCACTACTGAGCGCAGGTCTCCTCTCAGAGAAGGGTTATAG
Source organism: Oeneis ivallda (assembly GCA_029955525.1). Taxonomy (NCBI): domain Eukaryota; kingdom Metazoa; phylum Arthropoda; class Insecta; order Lepidoptera; family Nymphalidae; genus Oeneis; species Oeneis ivallda. The sequence goes on from JARPMR010000069.1 coordinate 70,951, forward strand.
GCCATAGTCCACCACGCTGGCCCAATGCGAATTGGTGGACTTCACACACCTTTGAAAACATTATGGAGAACTCTCAGGTGTGCAGGTTTCCTCACGATGGTTTCCTTCACCGTTGAAGCAAGTGATAGTTAATTGCTTAAACGCACATGACTCCGAAAAGTCAGAGGTGCGTACCCGGGATCGAACCTGCGACCCACCGAATAGGAGACCACAGTCCTAACCACTAGGCTATCACTGCTCTATGTATGTATGTATTTATGTAATATGTGTGTATGTGAATATTTACGTATGTTCCACCATGGCGCCTTAACAACTGAGCTGATTTTGATAAATGAATGGTCTGTTATAGTTTACAAGCAGTGAAGCAGTAATAGTCTAGTGGTTAGGGCTGTGATCTCCTATTCGGGGGGGGGGGGGGGGGGGGGGGGGGGTCGCAGGTTCGAGCCCGGGCACGCACTTCTGACTTTTCCGAGCTATGTGCGTTTTTGAAATTAAATATCACACGTTTCAAGGGTGAAGGAAAACATCCTGAGGAAATCCTTCACACCTGAGAATTCTCCATAATGTTCTCAAAGGTGTGTGAAGTCTGCCAATTCCCATTGGGCTGATGTGGTGGACTGTGGCCTTAGATAACCCTTCTCTGAGAGGAAACCTGCCCTGTGTAGTGAGCCGTTGAGGGGTTGCTGATGATGATGATGATAGTTTACAAAGTGCTTCTGAACTGTCAAGTGAATTGACCATAGAAAAAAAACTTTTACAAGTGCTTTTGAATCGTAAATGAGTCTACCACTGGCCCGGAATGCCCTTCCTGCCGAGAAGAATCAGCAAGAAACTCGGCGGTTGCTCTTTTTAAAACAAGTTTACAATAGGTACTACGCTATGTATGCAGTGTTTCCACAATGAGGGAAGTTCCAAAAAATACAAATTTTCAATTCAATACATGTTAAGACGGGCAGGCAGAAAGTAGGCCCCATTCCCGACAGTGGAACCCGTTCACGAGCACGACGCGTGATCCAGCAGTTGTTTCGCTCAACCATATTTGAGGGAACGTAACAACCCGCACCACACGACACCACCACAGAAATGTTTAAAGAGTGCATGACATAGGTACTTAGGCTAACCATGTTAAGACTTAAGGCATCGATCGAATACTAATATTCATATCATTTAATTATTCAAGATGATTTCAACAATGGCAGACCCAGACCCTTTAATTCTCTGCTTGGAGAACATCAGCGGAGAAGAAGTGAATGTGAAGATTGAACCACACGACACTTTCCAAGACTTTCTGGAGAAAGCCAAGCAAGTATTTCTTATACTTAGGCGACGTTTTCGCACAGGCGAATCGCCGCGCGACGCACGGTGCGTCGCTCGCTCGCTCTCTCTCGCCCTCATACCTTGGCCATATCGCGCGACGGCTTTCGCGAGACGCCGAGCCGCGCGCCGCGCGGCGTTTCGCCAATTATATAGTTCGACGATTTAGTTGGTTAAGTGAGAGGGCAGACTGGCTAATTTTAGCGGCAGCGATCGACGGCGTTTTTATGGCTTTTACGCCTCTGCCTCGAATATTGCGGGCAGCGGGGCGGCGGCGGCGCGGTGTCCGCTTGTATGGAGTGCACCGCTCGTTGCCCGCCCCCGCGCCGCTGTTTTCGAAGGCCGGTCCATTTGATTTTACGCATTAGATCCTGCCGCTCCCGCCGCCACCGCCCCGCTGCCCGCAAGATCACCACGCTCACCACTACGCCAGGGATGTCGTCACATACGTCGGTACGCGCACCGTGGTTACGGTCAATGCACTCTGAGCGCATTTCCCAAAGAGTGAGAGTATGTACCAGCAGACAACTAAATCGCAGAGTCTCATCATCATCAGAAACCCATCAACGGCTCACTTCTTAGCGCAGGTCTCCTCTCAGAGAAGGTTTATAGGACATACTTAGTCGACCACGCTGGCCCAATTGGCGGACTTCACACACCTTTAAGAACATTATGAAGAACTCTCAGGTGTGCAGGTTTCCTCACGATGTTTTCCTTCACCGTTGTAGCAAGTGATATTTAATTGCTTAAACGCACTTGACTCCGAAAAGTCAGAGGTGCGTCCCGGGATCGAACCTGCGACTCCCCGAATAGGAGACCACAGTCCTAACCACTAGGCTACCACTGCTTAAGCAGGATGTACGATATAAATTAATCAATCATTCATTTAATTACAGAGCCCTTCTTGGTTATGAAGTAGATATAAACTCTCTAACAAGCAACCAGCCTGTTGCCCTAGACTCCAATATATACAATTTTCTTCTAAGAACCGAACAACATTTCGATGACTCTACACTTAATCCACAAAACTTCGATGAAATTATAGATCAAAATGAGATAGATGATCGAGTTTACATACTAGATGATGGCACTCAAATACGCGCTTCACAAATACAGTTCGATAATGATGATCCAATAGTTGATTTGACAGCTGAAGAAATACCTTTTGTTAAGTACAAAGACGATAGTGCCGCCGAAAGTGAAGTCGATAATCGAGGTGATGAAGAAGTCACGATAAAAAACGTAAATATTACCGATAGCCCAGTAGTTCGATGGTCGAGTAAGGACAACTCTAATTGCAGCTTCGCAAACTCCTTACCTTTCAATCTAGTATGTAACAACACATCAAATTTCGAGGCACAATTCGCCAAATACCTTGAATGTTATTCAAAAAATTTGAATGCCAGTAAAAATAAATCGCCTAAAAGTAAATTAATGGATAATCATAAAAATTATGGTGAAATGCACAGTACGAATGAGAGTCTTTTCACTAGAGAAGATATATTGAATCTGTTTAAAGATACTCCAGTGCCTTCGCCTTATGATGATAGTCAGACTGAAAAACGGAGGCATGTAAGGAAAACTGATCCCTCTGGTGTAGTCAATAAGAACTGGAATGCTAAACCCATTACAGATGTTGAATCTGGTTTAGAAAAACAGAATTGTTTTATTTGTTGTAAAACTGTGAGCAATAACGAGAAATTATACCTATTCGATAAGGAAGATCAAATGTTACATAGATGTGAACAGAGAAAATACAATCCACAACTGAAAATCGTATGTGATAGATGTCTAACAGATAATTTCAGGCCTAGTAGAATTAAAAGTCCCAATCGATCCCTAGAAAACGATGAATATTTAGTGATCAAGAATATCAACAGTTTATATTTCAAAAAACTAGCAGTATCAATTTGAAGAGTAGTTATTTTATTAATAACATCAACATGAACAATATTAGCATGAATAAAATTAATAATAAAGATAGCATTGAGTTTGTTAAAGTAGAAATAGGTCCAGGCGGAGAGATTGTGACGAAACCGATTGACAATGACGGTAAAATCGATGACGTCACGACGGAGAAAAAGGAGAGTTCTAGTGATGTAGAGATTGTTGAAACTGATAGAATGGAAGCGGAACCAGACATAGATGTGGAAAACTTGGATAATGTTGATGAAGAGGTGAAAGATTTCTTAGGAAAATATCACTGTGATATTGAGGATAAGGAGTTAAAATGCAGGTAATCCTTTCTAATATCATCATCATTAGCAACCCATCAACGGCTCACTACTGAGCGCAGGTCTCCTCTCAGAGAAAGGATATAGGCCATAGTCCACCACGCTGACCCAATGCGAATTGGTGGACTTCACACACCTTCGAGAACATTATAGAGAACTCTCAGATGTGCAGGTTTCCTCACGATATTTTCCTTCACCGTTGCAGCTTGTGATATTTAATTTCCTAAACGCACATAACTTAGAAAAGCCAGAGGTGCGTGCCTGGAATCGAACCTGTGACCCCCTGAATAGGAGACTGCAATCTAAAACCTTACCATAATAGTGACCTTTCCCCCTTGGACGAGCAAGCTAGTTCTTTTTTCTAATTTTCACGACCTCCCTGGCGCAGAGGTGAGTGCTGTGGTCTTATAAATGGGGGGTCTTGGGTTCGATTCCCGGCGGGGGCAATTTGGGAATTTATAATTTCTAAATTGTCTCTGGTCTGGTCTGGTGGGAGGCTTTGGCCATGGCTAGTTACCACCCTACCGTCAAAGATGTGTCGCCAAGCGATTTAGCGTTCCGGCACGATGGCGTGTAGAAACCGATTAGGGGTATGGTTTGAATGTTTTGAATGGTCACTGCCATACCTTTTCAAGCCCGCTACCATCTTAGACTGCATCGGCACTCACCATCAGGTGAGGACTATCTTGTCATCGAATAAAAAAGTACTTATTTTCTTTAGGTTTTGTGAGAAAGAGTTCAAGGATTTGTCAGAAGCAATAGATCATTGTGAGGAACACAAGCATGTGCTGTTTGAAGGGGAAGTTTTTCCGTGCCCGCTTTGTGATTATGGTATGTCATTTATCTTATTACTAGCTGATGCCCGGTGACTTCGTCCGCGTGAATTTAGTTTTTAAAATCCCTCGGGAAATCTTTGATTTTTCGGGGATAAAAAGCCTATGTCACTCTCCAGGTCCTCAACTATATACCCATGCCAAAAATCACGTCGATCCGTAGCCCTGTTGCGGCGTGATTGAAGGACAAACCAACAAACAAACACACTTTCGCATTTATAATATTAGTAAGGATTTTTATCCCACGTACCAGGCCCGGCGTACTCCTCATTTTAGGTATAAACGGTCCGGACTTGCTAACTCAATGGGCTAACTTAGTGTGAACTTGCGAAGGGATAAGAGTAACGCGATAGAAAGGGAGGCAACTTCTAGGTGAATAGGTAGGTAGGTAATTTAGCGCTATGCGACCTTTACGCATAGTACAAGATTTGATAGTCAACTATAGATAGTAAACTATTAACTATGACATTACCATCAAAGTAAAATAAACCATACCGGTATTGAGTTTGAGCTCAATTTCGTTCATGTATTCTTTATTCGTTTACGTAACGAAACCGCTCCAAATTAAAATCGTCTGTATTGAATTTGTGACTTTAAATCGACACTATTATGGTTCATTTTACTTTGATGCTAATGTCATCGTTTACTATTACGATCAAACGAATTAAAAATCGGATCTAAATCATTTTCATTTAAATTATTATTTTTTTCAATTTTTATGTAGTCTGACTTTTGATTTAAGTGTACGTTATACTTCTTCCATTAAATCTCTGAAATAGGTTACACGAATTCAAAATGGTTGAAAGGACATCTGAAAGCCGCTCACGATATCAAGAAAGAAGAAGACGTTAAAAAAGAAGTTAATGAGAACGTTAAAGAAGATGATGAGGCGGCTAAAGAAGATGATACGGTTAATGAAAGTGAGATAAAAAGAGATGGACAAGAAAACGGTAACTATTGAGTGTTCTATACCTATAAAAAAAGTGTAAATTAAAATTTTTATTTTTAAAGCACAAGCTTTTAGTAGCTAGATACATCGTCAGACCTGGATATCATCTAGGACCAGAGTACGACGTTTCTTTACTGAGTTCCTACTACCTTCCAGCTCCATCATCAGATCAGCACCATTTCATCATAATATTGCATTGTCACGCGATTTACACGTGTATGCAAAATTTCAGCTCAGTCGGTAACAGGGAAGTGGATAAAATTTAATTTGCAAGATTTGATGACAAACATCGGGACAGGTGAAACTAAATAAAAGCTTGTAACAGTAGGTAGATAAAGAAGCGCCGATAGCACAGTGGTTATAAGGCTTCAGCTTTCTTTTCGGGGAGTCTGAGGTTCTAATCGAAAAAAAGCAGTGATAGTGGTTAGGTTAGGTTAGCGAAGCAACGGCTGGATCATGCGTCATGTTCGTGAAAGGGTGCCGCCAGTGGGAATGGGGCTACTTTCTGTCTGCCCGTCTTAACATGAATCGAATTGTAGTACTTTTTTTTTGTTTTTGGAACTTCCCCTAATTGTGGAAATATTATATTTTATTCTAACAAATTTGCATCTAGGCTAAATCGGCTCGGCATCCAGCTGCCCACAAGATAGTATAAAAACTTATTACAATGTAATAGCTACATAATAATATTGTAAAATGATTATTTTGAAAAGAGTAACTGCTGAGTTTCTTGCCGGCTCTTCTCAGCAGAATCCGCTTTCCGAACCGGTGGTAGAGTCATGACCTGTCATAAGAGCCACAGGTTGGCCTACGTGAAATAAATAATTTTGAATTTGAATTTAGGACCGCGGCCTCTTATTCGAACCCAGGCACCCACCTCTGACTTTTCGGAGTTCTTCTTCTTCATCAATCTATAGACGTCCACTGCTGGATGAAGGTCTCCTGCATGGACTTCCACAGGTTTCGGTCTTGCGCCGCCTGAATCCAGCGGCTCCATGCGACTCGTTTTATTTCGTCGGTCCACCTAGTGGGGGATCTGCCAACACTGCGCTTCCCGGTGCGGTATGCCACTCCAGCACCTTGGGACCCCAACGACCATCAGCTCTTCGAACTATTTCGGAGTTACGTGCCTTCAAACAATAAAATATCACATGCTTTAACGGTGAAGGAAAACATCGTGAGGAGACCTGCACGCCTGAGAGTTCTCCCTAATGTTCTCAAAGGTGTGTGAACTGTGAAGTCTGTCAAACTGCAATTTGCCAGTGTGGTGGACTATGGCCTATAACCAGTCAGTAGTGACTTTCACTTCACTTTGAGGTGAACTGAAAGGTTGACACTATTTTTTTTTATTTCAGCTGAAGCGAAGGTCTGTAGTCCAGTATGTTCTCCCGTCGCCAAAAGAACTAGAAGTGCCTTAAAACGTAACGACATGGAAATCTCTAACAATGGTTATTATTATTCTAATAATTAGAACTAGTGGTCCCCAATTGGTCGAAATTCGACCCGTTAATGTTCTATGTCGAGTTTTGTTCCTGGTCTGTGGTCGAGGCATAATAAAAGTAGAAAAAGAAGAGATTGAGGTTGATTATACGGGTCTGCCCGCGAAATTCAAATTTAATTTGGTTTTACGCAATTTGTAAACTAATACGACAAAGTAGGCTTATGGCATTCTAATTTCAACGATGGCAGTATCATCTTCACAGGTTTATATAAAAATCTTTACTTGAAAGTGTCCAGTTTAAGAAATTAGTCTGAATATCGACTAGTTTGTGAGTAACTCACTTCCAACTCGATATTTTGATTAATTTCTTATAAGTTATAATGGATACTGCATAGTCGCAATTAGAATGCCATAAGCTTCGTCGTATTAGTTTATAAATTACAAAACCAAATTAAAAAAATTCGCGGGCAGACCCGTATAATCAACCTTAATTAAGACAACATGGCTCGCCCCTCCACTACTGTTTCAAAGTGTGTAGTCACATCCTTACGAAAGTAGTTACGAAAGAGTGTGTATGTAGTTGTAAGTACTCGCACGCGCACATATTGTGTTGTGAGTGTTGGTGGCGCTTTGTAAATACTTACACAAATACTTTCAAACGTATTGAATTTTGGAGGAACGCGCAATGTTATAGTTGTTAATCTCTAGCTTTCTTAGCCCGATTTACATTTCAATAAGTACAGTAGCGAGTTAACTTGCGTGATTGGCGAGTTAAGGGGACGCAAGCCAGTACCATCTTCATACAAACGTAGATGAGTGATTACTACATTATTTGATATTGTACGCTCAAAACTAAGTATTATGTCGATTTGCCTCGTCATTATCTAGGTTTATTGATATATAAAATAGTGAAAAAAATATTCGCTAAAAAGTTACGAGCCTCGAAAGATCGTCATTTTCACACTAAATTTATGACAACTTTTGGCGCAAATAAATAACATTAGGAGTATTAAAATTCCAAAAAAAAATATCATTAGACATAGTTTATTTATTCATCAGTTCAAATAACTTTACTTTGTAAACATACATTTAGTAGTTTTTTCTCAAAAACACTTTTCCCAAACGACTGTTCAACCCTTTTCGCGCGTTTGATTTCGGTGTAAATTATCGCGCCTCTCACCCGACACGGAGCGGGAGCGGGACGGTAGCACGGAAGTATGCGCATACTATGACGCGCATATGAGTCTATCTCTTTCTCACACAATGTTAGGTGAAATAGCAAGCAGGTTACCCACGTGCGCCGGCAAGTTCGATCGCGCGTACTGAGCCCCCTTAAGTCGCTTTTGTTGTTTGAACGGCAAAAGTGAGTTAAGTAGTAAGTTGTTGATTAAGTTCAGTTGAATAGATCGCGATCCTATTTTTCGGCGAGTCCAGTGCGAAGAAGCCCCCTCTCTCGCGTCTCCCGCACCCCGCCAACTTAACTCGCCGGCATGTAGACGGGCGAGTTTAGTACAGTCCAAATTTGAAGATTGCGGCCGCAGACACACGTGTTTTTTTTTTGTGTAAAAATGAAGTGGTCTGATAATACTACCTTTGCATTTGTCCAAGAATACTTGAAAGATGAGTGTTTATATATTTCAAAATGCAATAATTACCACATAAAACAAGCTAGAGATGCAGCTATTATTAAAATTTGTGAGGTTATGAACATAAGTGATTTCGGGCCGAAGGAGGCTGTCTCGAAAATAAAAAGTATCAGGTGTACCTACATATAGCCAAGAACTTAAAAAAATAAATGAATCTACTAATAAAAGTGTATATAAATGGATAAATTGAATCCTGTTAATATTTCCGTTTATAATTAAGTTTCGGAGGTGGGTGTGACGGCTTGAACGTAGTTTTAACTTTTCCAGCCGTCAACGAGCACCTATGTAACAAAGAAAGAAAATAAATAAATTCAATTTTAAATTTCAATTTCAACTGTTTCGGAGGAATAAAACAACCGACGCGACTAGTCTTCTTCTCGGAACGGCAACTTATGACTACCTACTCACTCGCCTACGTTTGGACGCTACTTACAACTTACTACTTATTACTTAACTGACTAATTTCTTAACTCGCTACTGTACTTATTGAAGTGTAAATCGGTTTAGTGCCGATATCACCAACGTTGAGTGACATTTAGCTGAGGAAAAAATTGTACTGGAATAAAACTGACAGTTTTTGTATTGAAAATACTGTCAAAATAAATAATATTTATGCTCGGATAAGATTTTTTTTAATGTTGGTGAAATAGGCCCTTAGTTGAAATTATTTTGGAACTTCCCCTCATTGTGGAAACACTGCATACATAGCTATAGTATCTATTGTATTGTAAACTTGTTTTGAAAAGAGCAACCGCCGAGTTTCTTGCTGGTTCTTCTCGGCAGGAAGGGCATTCCGAACCAGTGGTAGACTCATTGACGATTCAAAAGCACTTGTAAAAAAGTTTATTTGAATAAAAATATTTCTATTCTATTTCTGTTCTATTCTATTTTTATGTTTCATTTAAGGTAAACAAGAAAAGCGAGATGTTAAAGAAACTAATGCAAATAATATGGTTAGTCAAAATTATATTTTCTTCTTTTATCGAAAAATTTATGGAATACGTACTTGCTTTTGCCAGAGACTTCGTCCGCTTTGAGTTAAGGTTTTAGACCCTCCCTCTGAAATCCCTCTGAAACCCTTTGTTTCTTACCGGGATAAAAATTAGCCAATGTCACGCTCCAGGTCTTCAACTACACTCATGCAAAAATCACGTTTGCTATGTTGCTGCGTGATTGAAGGACAAACCAACAAACAAGCACTTTCACATCCTTATTAATCATACTAATATTATAAATGCGAAAGTGTGTTTGTTGGTTTGTCCTTCAATTACGCCGCAACAGAGCTACGGATGGACGTGATTTTTTGCATGGGTATAGTTGAGGACCTGGAGAGTGACATAGGCTACTTTTATCCCGGAAAATCAAAAGAGTTCCCGAGGGATTTTTTAAAACTAAATCCACGCGGACGAAGTCGCGGGTATCAGCTAGCTTATAATATTTTAAGGATGTTTGTATCATTTATTCTGTGTGCCGCCAAGTGACATAGCGTTCCGGCACGATGTCAGGTTTAATTTGTGTTTTAAAAAACAACAGGATCTAGAATATGTGAAAACTGAGGTAAAACAAGAATCCGGAGATAGCAGCGACGGGGAGTCCATATGGATAGTGCAAACGGGTGACGATGATGAGCAACTGAAAAGACTGTTACAGGTAAGTTTTATCAACATGGGTAACGTGAAAGGTAAGTTTTATCAACATGGGTAACGTGACAGTTAAGTTTTATCAACATGGGTAACTTGACAGTTAAACTAGCGGCACGCTATGATGGCCGGTTTGACGTTTGTCCGCTCATGAAGTTCCGTATTAATTGATAACGACTTTGAAGGAAATAATTGTATTACTTTATTGACGATAGTGATGTGCAGAGATTCATAAATTTTATCGAATGTAGTTTTAGGTTTAGGACTCAAAATTTATTTATTAAATTGATTTCTAAAATGTATACAAGTGTAGAAAAATCAGTTTGCACCATTTAAGGGGTGAATGTACTTGTGAATATGAACAATTTTCACTATGTGGACAAACCTCTGAAATCGCAAAAAAATATCAGCTGTTTCATACAAAAGGCAAAATTTTTATTTTTATATGATATATACCACAACTCGGCATTTGGTTTTCTAAATTGAAAATTTTTAAAAATGGAATCTAATACGATCGTCACATAGGATCGCTGGCTAGCACAACTACTACCTCCGGCAAACTCGCGTCAATGCTCAATGCAAAACAAAGCAGTTTCGAATTGACGTTGCTTCGAAAAGTATAAACTGTCAGTGCAATGCGATTGTGATATAGTTTTGACCTGGCTTTGGATTTCAAATATTGATACTGCATTACTGTTGACCCTTGCTCGTTAATTTGGACTCTGTTCAAGCCCTTTGTTGTGGATTTCGTCGATATGACCGAACGTACGCAGAGAACTGTTCTAAATAGTCAGACACGTGAGTTCGTAATACGCCTTCGTAACTATTTCGATCGTGAAGCTCAAAATGGAGGGCCAATTTTACCTATAACGTCAGTGGTTGAACGCGTAGCTGATGCGCTTAATATTGGACAACGAACTGTTAGACGGATAACTAAAAAAAAATATGGCGAGACTGGCACAGAAGAAAATAAACTTCACACACCAAAAAAGAGAAAACGAGCAAAACCAGTCGTAGGCATCGATAGCTTTGATGCCGATGCTATCCGAAGACATGTTTACGGCTACTATTTACAGAAGGAGTATCCAACAAGAAAAAAGTTGGTGCATTCACTGAAGGAAGCTGGATTATTCTTCGGTGGGGAAAGTTCTTTAGGGAAAGATTATGAAAGAGATGTGAAAATAGATAATATTATAGAAAACGAACATATAATTATTAATGTAGGTGATGATAGCAGTGACGACAGTGAAAATAGTAGTATGGACGAATCTGATTAATTATGGCCTTTTGTGGCACCTTTTTTGGTATCTTTTGTATTCATATGTTTCTTGTGTGCATATAAAGTATGTATATTCATTTTCATTCAAATATTCAGTTCGTTCAAATAAATTAAATAAACATATACATTTTTGTTTTATTAAACCTATTTAATCAGGTACAAAAACAAAACTTAATTGTTTTTTGTTCGAGAATAAATTGACATTCCACATCACTATTGTAATGTGTCAAACCGGCCATCATAGCGTGCCGCTAGTGTAAGTTTTGTTAACATGGGTAACATGACAGTTCAATTTTATTAACATGGGTAATACAGTTAAGTTTTATTAACATGGATAACATGACAGTTAAGTTTTATCAACATGGGTAACGTGACAGTTAAGTTTTGTTAACATGGGTAATATGACAGTTAAATTTTATTAACATGGATAACATGACAGTTTAGTTTTATCAACATGGGTAACATGACAGTTAACTTTTATCAACATGGGTAACATGACAATTAAGTTTTGTTAATAATCCAAGTAGCTACTAAAGCCAACTCTAGTAAATGTTTTAAAATATATAGGTAGGTAAATTTGGTATAAATAATTTGTGTTAAATTTGTAATGCAGTGGTAATTTTTACATACGAGTGTTCAACGACTTATGTACTATAATTAGTTTAGTCAAATCCTAAAAATTAGTGTTTAAACAGTTATGTTGTTTTATAGATAGTGGAGGACAAAAGTAACATCAACGATCTAAAAAGACACAAATGTTTTGCTTGCAGGTAACTTCTTCTTATGACATTTCATAATTATATTATCTGTATTACAGTTTCTTAACATAATTATGAATAACTAGCTGATGCCCGCGACTTCGTCTGCGTGAATTTAGTTTTTAAAATGCTTCGGGTATTCTTTGATTTTGCGGGATAAAAAGTAGCCTGTCAGTCTCCAGGTCCTCAACTATAGGTACCCCTGCTAAAAATCACGTTTATCCATAGCTCTGTTGGGGCGTGATTGAAGGACAAACCAACACACTTTCGCATTTATAATATTTCACATATAAAGTGCAAGTGCATATAGTCGACGTGGTTTTTTACGCAGGTAAAGTTGAGGACCTGGAAAGTAACACAGGCTACTTTTTGTCCCGGGAGCATACACATTTAAACGCCCGCGCCACTACAAAGTATTAAAGTAAAGTATTTATTGTTTGATTATTATTTATTGTTTGTATTGTTTATTTATTGTTTGTTGCACATAGTTCGAAGAGCTGATGGTCGTTGGGGTCCCAAGGTGTTGGAGTGGCGACCCCGCACCGGGAAACGCAGTGTTGGCAGACCCCCCCACCAGGTGGACCGACAACATCAAACGAGTGGCAGGGAGCCGCTGGATTCAAGCTGCGCAAGACCGAAGCCTGTGGAAGTCCATGCAGGAGACCTTTGTCCAGCAGTGGACGTCTACAGGTTGATAAAGAAGAAAGAAGATTTATTGTTAATTTTAAATACCGCTCGACTGATTTCGATAAAATTTAAATGAGACCACCTGGGAAGTATACCGTTTGAAACAAAAAATAATTTTCCATATTTTTTTTATTATAAACTACAAAGTAATCATAATAAAATATTCTTATCGTTTTAGTCAAATCTTTCCAAACGCAGAGAGTTTGACGACACACAAATGCCGAAAGCGTGGCAGGAAAAGACAATTCAATTTGCCAAAGAACGAGCCTGTGAACGTGCCCACTCCTGCGGATATTGTTATGGTATTTCAATTCAATTGTCGATTATTAGAATAGAATAGAAATATTTTTTATTCAAATAAACTTTTTTACAAGTGCTTTTGAATCGTCGATAAGTTTACCACTGGTTCGGAATTCCCTTCCTGCCGAGAAGGACCAGCAAGAAACTCGGCGGTTGCTCTTTTTAAAACAAGTTTACAATACAATACAATACTATGCTATGTATACTACTTACATATGTAATGTATGTAATATATTATGTAAAGCATACTACTTACAATTATTCAATAATGCTAAGATGGGCAGACAGAAAGTAGCCCCATTCCCGCCGGCGGCACCCGTTCACGAGCATGACGCATGACCCCAGCCGTTGCTTCGCTCAACCATATTTGAGGGATTATTATTTTTATTAATTTAGTGTAGAAAAATCAATTCAAAGATAAAATAACATACTTACATTAATCTTTCTTGACTATTGTATTCATATGTGAATTTCCATTTCATTTCTATAAAATAAATATGCTTTCCATTTGGTTCATGGAAGAGTACGTTCTACACAAAACTGTTGGGATAGTGATTTCGTTGCTTTTTATTTAGCATTGTTTTTTTATGAAATTTATAGTAATAATTATTTAATATTACGTAGACATATATTAGGACTTTGCATATAAATAAATTTGAAAATATGTATTAAAATCTTCTCAAATCACATCACACTAATAATATATTAGGGCGAAAGTTTGTATGTGTATGTGTGTGTCTGTTACTCTTTCACGTAAAAACTACTGAACTGATTTGGCTGAAATTTGGAACGGAGATAAATCACACCCTGGATTAACACATAGGCTACATTTTATCCCGCAAAATTAAAGAGTTCCCGCGGGAATTAGAAAGTTGCACATAATCGAAATTACTTTTCTCTGGCATCTGAAGTAACGTAGAAAGTCACCTATTTGTATTCTTGCATTTAGGGCAGTTACATTTCTGACTAATAAATGCGATTTCAAAACACCACACACCAAAATATATATATATTTTTTATTGGATGACAAGATGGTCCTTGATGCAGTCTAAGATGGTAGCGGGCTAACTTGTAAGGGGTATGGCAGTGAACATTCAACCCATAACCCTAATCGGTTTCTACACGCCACATCGTGCCGGAACGCTAAACCGCTTGGCGGCACTTTTTTGACGGTAGGGTGGTAACTAGCCACGGCCAAAGCCTCCCACCAGACCAGACCAGAGACAATTCGGAAATTATAAATTACCAAATTGACCCGCCGGGAATCGAACCCGAGACCTCCCAGTTATAAGACCACAGCACTCACCACTGCGCCAGGGAGGTCGTCAAAATATAGTATTTAAGACGAATAACAAGTGTACCTAGTTATCATTTAAATTGTTTGCAGAAACCCTGTAAAAGAGAAAATCGCAAACTCAGCGATCCCCAGATAGTAACGTGCCATAACTGCAACGAGTCCTTCACTTCTAAAGTCAGACTTAAATTTCACATGTAAGTACCGCCACAGGTAAGTCTTATTAAAATACAAGAAGACTTTATTTTTGGTAGGTAAGTTTTTTTACATATTTTATTTGTACACAGGGTGATAGCCTAGCGGTTAGTAGTAGCTCTGTTGCAGCGCGATTAAAGGACAAACACACAAACCAACAAACAAACAAACTTTCGCATTTATAATATTCGTTCATCATCGGCAACCCATCAACGGCTCACTACTGAGCGCAGGTCTCCTCTCAGAGAAGGGTTCTAGGCCATAGTCCACCACGCTGGCCCAATGCGAATTGGCGGACTTCACACACCTTCGAGAACATTATGAAGAACTCTCAGATGTGCAGGTTTCCTCACGATGTTTTCCTTCACCGTTGAAGCAAGTGATATTTAATTGCTTAAACGCACTTGACACTTGAAAAGTCAGAGGTGCGTACCCGGGATCGAACCTGCGACACCCCGAATAGGAGACCACAGTCCTAACCACTAGGCTATCACTGCTTACACTGCTTACTTACTGCTTTATAATATTAGTATGATGTAATTAAATGTGTAATATTTACTGGCGGGCTCTGTTCACAGGCAGTTCCACGAGGCCACGAAGCTGCTCACACCGGAGGGGCGCTACTCCTGCGCGGACTGTGATGACGTCACGTTCCCGAGCGAAGCGGAGCTGTTCGACCACGTGCACTTCCAGCATCACAAGCAGAAGCGCTGGCAGTGCCCGGTCGAGGACTGCGGGAAGACATTCTTTCTGAGGTAGGATTAAAATTACATTACTGTATACATATCCGCTGGGGCTGATTCACTCACTAACTCACTCATTGGTCACCTCTCCTGTAAAATTTTCTGTTTTTTTTTATTCGATGACAAGCTAGTCCTTGACTGCGATCTCATCTGATGGTAAGTGACGATGCAGTCTAAGATGGTAGCGGGCTAACTTGGAAGGGGTATGGCAGTGTACATTCAACCCATACCCCTAATTGGTTTCTACACGCCATCGTGCCGGAACGCTAAATCGCTTGGCGGCACGTCTTTGACAGTAGGGTGGTAACTAGCCACGGCCAAAGCCTCCCACCAGACAAAAATTCTTAAAAATTTTGTCACCGTATAGAGGACAAAAATTCATTCAGAATTCAAAATTATTTATTTCACGTAGGCCAACCTGTGGCTTCGATTCGGAAAGCGGATTCTGCTGAGAAGATCCGACAAGAAACTCAGCAGTTGCTCTTTTCAAAATAATCATTTTACAATATTATTATGAAGCTATTTACATTGTAATAAGTTTTTTATACTATCTTGTGGGCAGCTGGATGCCAAGCCGATTTATCCCATGCAACTTGTTAGAATAGAATATAAATAGTACATTGTTCAACGAGGGGTGAAAGTGACCGATTACATACGAGGGTGTCGTTTGAGGCGTGAGGCGCAGCCGAGGGCCTCAATACACCCGAGTTAGGAATCGAAAGGAATTTATAATCACCTTATCTATTGTTGAAAACCGCATTAAAATCAGTTCAGTAGTTTTGAGTTTATCGCGAATAGACAGACAGACAGACGCGGCGGGGAACTTTGTTGTATAATATGTAGTGATAAGTGTGGGAAATTTCATACTCCTACGTCCGCGCAATTTTCGTAAAAAGGGGTACAAAGTTTTTGCTTCACGTATTAATATTATCCATTATATTATGTATTTATTTATTGCCGACAGGGCCACGTTAACAAAGCACAGTCGCATACACACAGACACGCGGCGTTATGTGTGTGTGACGTGCGGTAAGAGGTTCCTCGACAAGCAGACCTTGGACGAACATGGAGTTACACATTTACAGGTAAGTTTCATTAACACTCCATTTTGCGATCACACCACGCATTACATTTTTTTTTAAAGAATATCCGTCAAGTTGAAGTTGACTCATATCCTCCTCTCCCCTCCAAATAAGCGGAAAGCTTGTGTTAGGAGTGTGTACGACAATAGTGCAACGGGTGGGATTCGAACCTGCGACCTTTCAGTTTTCAGTCCGCACCTTTAACCGTTGGGCTATTAATGTTTTTTTTGTAAGGTAAATACTTTTATAATAGCAACTAATAATTAACAGGTTTTATTTTAAGATTCTTCTTCTTCTTTATCAACCTATAGACGTCGACTGCTGGGCAAGGTCTCCTGCATGGACTTCCACAGGCTTCGGTCCTGCGCCGCTTGAATCCATCGGCTCCCTGCGACTCATTTGATATCGTCGGTCCACTTAGTGGGGGGGGGGGGGGTCTATAATATTTTGGTTTTTTTTTAGTGAATGATTTTGTGGTGATTACAAAATTTTTTGATCAGTTTTATTCATTAATTTTCTCTCTCTTTAGATTAAACCGTTCCAATGCCATATATGTCTCAAGCAATTGACGCGCAGATCTCGCCTGCGTATGCACTTGCGAGCTCACGAAGAGGAACTCTCGCCTACTTTAGTTTTGGTCTGTGCAATTTGCAGCAGAGCTTTTAGAGACCACGTCGATGCTCAGGTAAAAACAAATTTCTCAACATTGTCGCTTTCTCAACTAATTCCTCGACAAATAAACTTTAGAATCGTCTAAAGTTGGTTTGTCGGTGATCGCAGTCACTAATGTACAGTAATGAGAACACACAGGTAACCTTAATTTACTGGTAAGTTTAATAGTCTAAGATCCGAACATAACATCGACCTTCACCCATCTGTTTACCGAATGAAACATTTTTTTTATAAAATTCCATACATAGACAAATACGTCTTGTATGTATTGCCTATCAAAATATGTTCATGACTATCATTAATTAAAAAAATATTAACTAAATATTTTTTTTAGCGAGTTTCAACGAAGGCGTCGCTCGCAGCCACTATGCTCTATCCTTCTGTATTACACTAAATAAGCTCGGATTTCTCTCTTGCGCAACTTTACTTGCTTTGATTTTTAAACTTTAAATCCTGGCAATAGTGTTTCATGAACGGTTTATTGCAGGCAATACTATACCATCGCGTTTGTTATTAAATAAGCTTTTTTTTGATATATATTTTGATTGGTAAACAAGTGGGTGAAACTCGCTAAAAAAATTTAATTAATATTTTTTTTAATTAATGATAGTCATGAACATATTTTGATAGGCAATACATACAAGACGTATTTGTCTATGTATGGAATTTTATAAAAAAAATGTTTCATTCGGTAAACAGATGGGTGAAAGTCGATGTTATGTTCGGATCTCTTACTATAATTAATCAATTTAATACGTTTTCCCCAGTTTGTCATGAAGTCTCGCTCTGCTTGCATCGTATCTCTTAATACTGAGGGTTATAACCCGTTTCCATTAATCATACAATATTACAGGTTCAGAGAGGATAATATTGTGTGCTTCCAAATCATTAGGCATATTTTTTATTTATACTTTCTTTGTAGGAGCACGCAACAAAATCAAGTGAATGCATAGAAAAATTTACTGGTGAGATCAAAGAAGAACCCGAATCTACCGAACAGCTGTCCCCTACAAGTGGGGTTGTTAGACATGTTGAGCCCGTTGCTAGTGAGTTTATTCATATAATATTTTTACATAACCTTTTAAGAAAAGTACTAGACAATACTGCATTGTAAAGTCGACATCTCCTGAGGATGGTCCGGTGTCGGGGCGAAACGTGCGTCGAGATTAATGTAAAAGACTTGTGTGGTGGTGCATGTGAATGGTGGTGGCATTGCTTGCTTGGGAACTTTGCTTTCTTGCTTGTTTGGAAGGTGAGCGGTGCTTAGCTTGTTACTGCATGTTTGACCATAGATTTTTCTGTTGGCGGATTATAGCAAAATAATTCTAACCTTTTCTTGCTATTCCTCTTGTTATCTTGATGGCATGATAATTTTATAAATTATAATCGGCGCGGCGAACCTTGATCCCTATGACACTGACAGCTAATGTCACCATATAACATTGTAGTGGCGTCACCATTAAATTGGGATCATATTGGGGGCGTCTAAAAATGCCATTTATAAATTTTACGTAGCTTTATACCATTAGTAATGATATTCCGTTGATATTTTTAACAATTCTTAACATTTACAAGACGTTATCTCAATCTGAATTTATGTTTACGTCCTGCAAAACTTACGTCGTGTGACGTTTATCGACTAGGGCGGCAAGTAAAAATGTCGGTAATGGAAACGAGTGCACAATTTTTTTTCATACTCACATTTTAGTTCATATATTATGGAATGGAACAGAATATTACGATCATACCATTCATACATACACACATGATTATATTATACCCAAGAAAATTAAAAAATAACAGCTATAGGACAAAATGAAATGCAACAAAATCTGTTTAACAATTATTTATTTACATAAACAGGGTCAAGGGTGTAACAAAAGTAAGTCATAATACTTTAGGGTTTGCATGTGTTCCTTATATAGTTTACAGTGAAAGTACTCAGCGCTGAAAGCGAAAATTTTTTTTTGTGATTTGTATGGGCAAGCGCCACATGAGCTTCCCCATGCAAATCACAAAAAAAATTTTTTGCTTTTAGCGCTGCTACTTTGCCAGTGAACTCTATATAAGGGACACTACACACCCTAAAGTATTATCACTTACTTTTGTTACACTCTGTATTTTATTCTGAATCTGATAATGACATGAGTGTTTACGTCTCAGACTCGGAATCTGAACTGCAACTGCTGTCACCTACATTTATCAATGGTTGATCTTCAAGAGTGTCGTATCGCACATCTCGATCCCAATCATCGTAGCAAAGTTTTTTGGTCTTTTCTACGACTTTCCTCCAATCATCCGGAGTCACTTCACTACGAGCTTTTTCTAATAATGTCAATGTAAATAAATAAATGGGGAACATTCATTTTCATGATAAAATATATACTTATATAGCAAAAACGTGTTTACCGGGTTAAACATTATTAGAAAATAACAAGGTTGGAAACTTTCGTTTTACTTACCTACTTAATCTATGCCAAAAATCTTAAATTAATACAACAACAACATAATGGACATTAAAAATGCACATTATAATATTTTTTAAAACATGTTTACCAACGTGGCTGAATGCAAGCCACGCCTTTGTCTAAAAATAAAAATTATCGACACGACCAAAGACACGACCCATCACTAACACGAACTGTCATAGGGATCAAGGTGTCTAAAAAAAAATTATCGACACGACCAAAGACACGACCCATCACTAACACGAACTGTCATAGGGATCAAGGTGTCTAAAAAAAAATTATCGACACGACCAAAGACACGACCCATCACTAACACGAACTGTCATAGGGATCAAGGTTTCTAAAAAAAAAAATTATCGACACGACCAAAGACACGACCCATCACTAACACGAACTGTCATAGGGATCAAGGTTCGCCGCGCCGAGTATAACTGAGTGAAGCGAGGTTATTGTTTTCCCGGGTAAACCCCTAAATTAATGAATAAAATAAAAAGAATACTTTAACTCGAAAATATTACCATGTAGAAAACTTTATTCGAGGGGGCACCAATAGATTGAAGAAACAAAATTTTATAGAAGCTTGTGGGAACTGTATAAACAGAACATAGAGTCTTTTTGTTTTGTTTGATTTTAATTCAAATATTGCAGGGCTATCAAAGTGGCTGACTTTAGACCTCTTTCGTCCCGTGGCCTATTAAAAGTCATACCCTGTAATTAAACATCCAATACTAATATCAGTTTAATATTAAACCAATATAATTTAGTATAATTTTTTTTTTTAAAACCGACTTCATGCTCCCGCGCCACTATACAAACTATATAATTAATTGATATTTTAAAAACAGCTCGACCGATTTCGATAAAATTTATAAGGGACCACCTGGGGACCATACCCTTTCAAACAAAATAAAGAATTTTCCAAATAGGTTCAGGCGTCTTCGAGTAATCGGTGAACATACATATTAAAAAAAAAAGATTCCGACGAATTGATAACCTCCTCCTTTTTGTAGTCGGTTAAAAAATTCTTTATTATTATTTATTTAAAATTCTTTTTCTTATTCTTTCTTCTTTCTTTCTTAAACTTTACATATACAATTTGGTTTACGTACAAATATCAAGGACGCGAGGTCTTAGTTCGAGGCAAACCACTACACTAGCGGCACGCTATGATGGCCGGTTTGACACATTACAATAGTGATGTGGAATGTCATTTTATTCTCGAACAAAAAACAATTAAGTTTTGTTTTTGTACCTGATTAAATAGGTTTAATAAAACAAAAATGTATATATGTTTATTTAATTTATTTGAACGAACTGAATATTTGAATGAAAATGAATATACATACTTTATATGCACACAAGAAACATATGAATACAAAAGATACCAAAAAAGGTTTTTAAAAATTTTCAATTTAGAAAACCAAATGCCGAGTTGTGGTATATATCATATAAAAATAAAAATTTTACCTTTTGTATGAAACAGCTGATATTTTTTTGCGATTTCAGAGGTTTGTCCACATAGTGAAAATTGTTCATATTCACAAGTACATTCACCCCTTAAATGGTGCAAACTGATTTTTCTACACTTGTATACATTTTAGAAATCAATTTAATAAATAAATTTTGAGTCCTAAACCTAAAACTACATTCGATAAAATTTATGAATCTCTGCACATCACTATCGTCAATAAAGTAATACAATTATTTCCTTCAAAGTCGTTATCAATTAATACGGAACTTCATGAGCGGACAAACGTCAAACCGGCCATCATAGCGTGCCGCTAGTGTAGTTTAATTAATTTACCACATGGAACAGCCATCATCGTCAAACCATCAATACCCAAAGAAGTTAATAGCGACGAGAGTGAGAAGCTGTTGTCGGCCTTGGACGATGCGGCTAGGAACATCATTCGCGTGGTTTACATCGAAAAGGCTTTCAGATGCGAATATTGTGAAGAGTTAGTCCTGTGTTTCCTTTCCCACTCAACCCCATTACAGTGCAACCTTAATATAACGTACCTCAATCTAACGACTTCCTCGATTTAACAAGTTCTTCGTAATCCCCTTGAATTGTCCATAAGAGTCAATGTAAAATATACCTTTACATTGCGAACATTTACCTTTACATTGCAAACCTCTATAACCAATTTTCAACAATCAATCAAAGTGTAAATACCTCGTTTCGACACGCTTTTTTTCGTGAAACAATCGTTGTTGTTTGATGGAAAGTAATGTCAAACACTGCTGCATGTTGAAGTGAATAAAACTATTTTTTTACCTCTATAACAAATTTTAGACAAACCTAACCTCAACATAACAAACCTCAGTTTAACGAATTACTTGATATGACGAATATTTACTTGTTCCCTTCCGATTTGTCATATCGAGGTTGCACTGTATTAGTCGTTCCTTTTTTATATTTTATGAAGCCACAATGGCTAGATGCGAATTGGCTGACTTCACACACGTATATGATCGTTATTTAGAACTCTCAGCCATGCAGCCCCCCTAGCCATATACGTATCTATTGTCGTATCTATTCTCTTTCTATGCTCGTTAACGCTTTAGAGCAGGGGCCCCAAAGTTTTAGCATGCCTCCCTTCTGAAAGGACAGGAGGTGTGGTAAAAAACTTTGAGGACTCCTACTTTAGAGGAAGCGATCTTAGAAACGATTAATTGGTAGCCACAACGTTCTTGATCGCTCCTTCGCTCCACGGAATATAATTCACGCTACACGCTTATATATATTAATATAGCATACACGCTTACGCACACGAATACACGTCACGAAGGGAGGCGTGATAAAAAAACTTCTTTCTCTGCTGTAAAGCATTAACGATCATAGAAAGAGAATAGATACAACGAAGGCTAATTTGGCTAGGGGGGCAGGTTTCCTCACGATGTTTCCCTTCACCATGAAAGTAAGCGACTCCGAAAACTTTGAGATTCGAACCCCGGACCTCTCGGAAAAGAGGCCTATCGTCGCTGTATCTATAGGTAGGTATTTGCTCCATTTTCTCACCTATGTAATAAGTATAGGTACAAGTATATACTAGTTTAGTTTAGCTATCCATCCTTGCAACTGTAGATATTGTCTATATATTTATTTTAGAAAATAAGCATAATTCATGCTTTGTTAATTTATTTAGTTGCTTCACCCGTTTTTTTGTAATAATTTTTCAGGACTGCTCTGTAATTTTATAGTTATAACGCTGTCGTTTTCCTGGTGTCCTAGCAATATCGTAGATTTCACATTTAAACTACATTTAATGTAGATATAGAACAATGAATTGTTAGTACTCCACTTGTTTATTTCAGAGTATTTTACTTGGGAGACGCGTTGAATAATCATAGAATCGTACACATGGGAGTGAAACTTCCATTTACTTGTCATATCTGCAAAGTCAGCTTTGCTACGTATTCAAGGTAAGTTTGAATTATCCTCAGGTAATTTGCTTTAACAGCAAAGTGTAACTCTTTAAAACATTAAAGTCACAATTTATGTTATTATATCACTAGCTAACCCGCCCCGGCTTCGCATGGGCTTTCATACTGATTCTTACTCGAATGTTTCAGAGAGCTACGATAATTCCATGGTACATTTTTTTTAAACTAGCTGACCCGGCGAATTTCGTACCGCCAACTTATATATATAAATAAAAATATCTAGGTGACCGAGCTTTGCTCGGATTTTTTTTTTTATTTTGGTAAATCGTGTTTTTAGGGTTCCGTACCCAAAGGGTACCAACGGGACCCTATTACTAAGCCTACGCTGTCCGTCCGTCCGTCCGTCCGTCCGTCCGTCCGTCCGTCCGTCCGTCTGTCAGCGGGCTGTATCTCGTAAACCGTAATAGATAAACAGATGAAATTTTCACATATTATGTATTTGTATTGCCGCTATAACAACAAATAATAAAAATTAAATTAAATTAAAAAAATTAAATTAAAATGTTTCCATGGGTACATGAAAATATTTTAATTTAATTTTTTTAACGGAACCCTAAAAGAGCGAGGCCCGACTCGCACTTGGCCGATTTTTTTCACAATTATATATTAAAAAATAATAATAATAATAATAAAATTCATAGGGAAAAAAATAATCGTCTGGACTCGAACCAGGGTCTTTTGGTTTCGGGACCGCGCGATAACCTAACTGAGCTACCGGGATTTTACAATTAATGGCGAAATTTACCTTCGTATTCTAATGATATTGTAGGGGGTTTTTCATTGCCTGAAAACATGGATAAAACGGCGTTTTCTAAAAATGAAACCTTGCTAGATCGATTTAAAAAAATAAAAATAAATAAAATTAGCCTTTATTGCTGTTTAAACTTACATAACATTGACTTTAATTAACTACCTAAATTTTTTAATGTTATTTTACTTATATTTAACTTCTTATAAATATCGACGTTCGGTACAAAAACAGCTTGTCTTTCGACATAGGCCTCCTCCAAAGATTTCCATTTCGCCCTGTCTTTTGCTATTCGGAACCATTCTGGAACAGCCACCTTTTTTATATCGTCCTCCCATCTTTTAGTTTGTCGCCCTTTGTTTCTTTTACCATCTCTTGGGTACCACTCCG
Organism: Oeneis ivallda; assembly: GCA_029955525.1. Lineage (NCBI taxonomy): Eukaryota > Metazoa > Arthropoda > Insecta > Lepidoptera > Nymphalidae > Oeneis > Oeneis ivallda. The sequence continues at coordinate 95,071 of JARPMR010000069.1, forward strand.
TTACAATTTTCGTCCATTTCTCTTGATTTTCCCTTAACATGTGTCCTGTCCATTGCCATTTCAGTGTTCGATATAATGAATTTACCTGCTTGAATTGTGTTTTGTTTTTAATTTCTGTTAGTCTAACTTTATCTCTTCTCTTGACTCCAATAACACTCCTCTCTATACTATTTTGGCAGACGTTTATTTTATTTGTTAAGGTTTCTGTTAAAGCCCAAGTTTGACAGCCATATGTTAAACATGGCAGAATGCACATATTGTAGACTTTCCTTTTTGCTTTAATTGGCATGTCCCTGTCCTTCACAACTTCACTTAATGACCAGTATCTTTTCCATGTATTGGCTATTCTCCTATCTACTTCCTTATGCATGGTTTTCGTAGGTGGTATTAACTGTCCTAGGTATATATATTCATCTACGTATTCTATTTCCTGCATGTTTACCGTGATCTTTTGTGACTTTGAGGAATTGGTCATAATTTTTGTTTTCGTGATGTTCATTGTTAGTCCAGCTACTGCACTCTGGTCTGATAGCTGTTGTAGCATTTGTTGTAATGTTCTAGGACATTCAGAGAACAGTATAAGATCGTCTGCAAAACGTAGATGACTTAGATTTTCGCCGTTAATCTTGAGCCCTTGATCTTCCCATTCTAGGTTCCTGATTATCCTCTCCAGTGCTGCCGAAAATAATTTAGGTGAGATAGGGTCGCCTTGACGAACGCCTCGCTCTATAGAGAATTCCTCGCCTGATTTTTCCAATCTGACTTGTGCTGTGCTTTTGGAGTATATATTCTTTAAGATTCTTATATATCCGTCCTGTATATTTTGCTCACGCAGAGCTTCCCAGATGTACCCGTGTTCCAGGGAGTCAAAAGCCTTATTCATCATCATCATCATCATTATCAACCTTTAGATGTCCACTGCTGGACATAGGTCTCCTGCATGGACCTCCACAGGCTTCGGTCTTGCGCCGCCTGAATCCAGCGGCTCCCTGCGACTCGTCTGATGTCGTCGGTCCACCTAGTGGGGGGTCTGCCAACACTGCGTTTACCGGTGCGGGGTCGCCACTCCAACACCTTGGGACCCCAACGACCATCAGCTCTTCGAACTATGTGCCCCGCCCATTTCCACTTCAGTTTCGCGACTCGCTGAGCTATGTCGGTGACTTTAGTTCTCCTGCGGATATCTTCGCAGGGATACCCCAAGCATAGCTCTCTCCATCGCTCGCTGAGTGACTCTGAGCCTCCTTATGAGGCCCACAGTTAGCGATCATGTCTCGGATCCATAAGTCACCACTGGCAACACGCACTGTTCGAAGACTTTAGTCTTCAGGCACTGAGGTATTTTGGACGAGAAGACATCTCGGAGCTTCCCGAACGCTGCCCAGCCGAGTTGGATTCGGCGGTTGATCTCTTTCTCGAAATTGGACCTACCTAGCTGGACTGTGTGTCCCAGGCCTTGTGTCAAAAGCCTTATTATAGTCTACGAATCCTAAGAAGTAAATTTTATTATACTCGTTGTATTTTTGTAGAACTTGTCTTAGAACGTGAATGTGATCTATGGTTGAAAATTTATTTCGGAAACCCGCTTGTTCTCTTGGCTGGTTTTCGTCGAGTACTCTGGTAATTCTGAACAGAATAATTTTTGAAAAGACTTTATAAATGTTAGACATTAAACTGATTGGGCGATAATTTCCAATTTCCTCTTTATCTCCTTTCTTGTGTAACAGAATGATCGTTGATTTTGTCCAGTCTTGTGGAATGATTTCGGTTTCTATAATTTCATTAAATAAGTCTGTTAATATTGGAGCAATTATTGGTAAAGTAGATTTGAGTAGTTCGTTGGTTATTTGATCGGACCCAGGTGTTTTGTCTACTTTTTGTGTATTTATAGCTTTAGCAGTTTCTTCTTCTAATATTTTTGGTATAGGTTCAGAATTTAATGGATGTTGTTCCTCTGTAGCTATTGTTGGATTCTTGCTTTTATATAATTCTCTGTAATAGTCTGTAGCCACCTTTATTATCTCAGGTCTTTTCCGTGTATGTTTTTTATTCTTTGTTTTTACTGTTAGCATCCATTCTTTTTTGTCATTTAATTCTTTAATAGCCTTTTTTACTCCACCAGTTCTTTTAATATGTTTTTCTAATGTTTCCTGTCTTTTGATTTGTCTATCTTTCCTGATGCTCTCATTTATCTTTTTACTGACTTCTGCTATCTTGTTTCTTTCTTTTCGGTTACTTTCCTTTGATTGTAGCAGTTTTCTCCTTTCTTTAAGTAGCTGTTGGGTTGTTATAGATGTTATTTTTTTATTTGCTTTTCTAGTTTCTGTTTTAAGTACGTTTAGAATCTTTCCATATTTTTCTTCAATAGATGTGGATTTTTCTCTGAATGTTCCCACCAACGCTTTTAAGTTGTTTATAAGCATCTCACTATTCCCAGTACACATCAGGGCTGAACCACTTTGCCATCTCCTGTTCTTTTGTATAGGCCTGCCTGTCAATGTAGCACGAACCATTCTGTGATCTGAATTGAAATTCAGGTTCTGTACAATAGAGATGTTTTTAAATGTTTTGATGTTATTGGACAAGATAAAATCTATTTCGTTTTTATAGACACCATTTGGAGAGATCCATGTCCATTTCTTTGTTTTCTTTTTCTTAAAAAAGCTATTAAGAATACTAAGTTTATTTTGGAGAGCAAATGAAACTAGCCTTGTGCCATTCTTAGTTCTTTTACCATGCCCATATTTGCCAATTTTGTATTCTTCACCTGGGGTATCACATATTCCTATCTGACCATTAAAGTCTCCCATCACTATGATCTGTTTGTGGACATTTTGAATTGTTTCTTGTAAGTCAAGATAGAATTTTTCTATTTTGGCTATGTCTTCTTTATTATTTGATTCCGGTGGTGAATATGCTTGGATGATAGACCATTTTTCTTCTTTGTTGACAGGCAGTGTTACTACTATACTACCTACTACCACTACTACTAATACCATTACCATAGTAGAAAATGAACATTTACTTTTCATCATAAAAGCGATATTACATTAAAATATGTTTGACAATTACGAAACCCATGAACATTTTGCATGGGAAAATGTTTTTCTTTTTTTTCGTCAATTTTCCAATGTTTTTAATAGTGACTCTGCTATTCGGGACGGAGACAAATACAACAAATCAAAAACGATGAAAATCGGTCCAGCCGTTCTCGAGTTATAAGTGTTCGAACAAACCCGACTTTGTTTGATATATGTATATAGATTCATCTCATTATGCTTTTGGCACAGATGCACGACACATAAAACTACGCATGGTTTCTACAAACGCAGTACCATAGAGGATCGCTCAGAGGGAAGCACTGGTCCTGCCAGTGCTGGCATACTGGGGTATGGAGGATTCCCTGTGGTGAAACACTTTCTGTGTGAGGTAAGTTACGTTAATTCACCATTACCTCAAAAATTCTTTAAGGTTGATATTACGGGTCTACCCGCGAAATTCAAATTTAATTTGGTTTTTCGCAATTTGTAATCTAATACGACAAAGTAGGCTTATGGCATTCTAATTGTGCCAAAGTCAGTGTCATGTTCACAGGTTTATATAAAAATCTATACTTGAAAGTGTCCAGTTTAAGAAATTAGTCAGAATATCGAGTTGGACGTGAGTCTGCTCACAAATTAGTCGATATTCTGACAAATTTCTATAACTGGACACTTTCAAGCAACGGTTTTTTATATAAACCCGTGAAGATGAAACTGCCACTGGCGCAATTAGAATGCCATACCTAAGCCTACTTTGTCGTATTAGTTTACAAATTGCGAAAAACCAAATTAAATTTTAATTTCGCGGGCAGACCAAGTTTTTTAAAGACTTAGGTAAACAAGTGTAAAATAAAAATTCTATTTTTTAAATACAAGTTTTTAGTAGAGCTACATCATTAGACCCTGGATATCTTCTAGGATCAGAGTACTTTCCATGGCGAAATCCGAAACTCTGAAACGAGTCCAAACTCGGTGGGGTTACGTTGTTTTATTACAAAGTTCCCAAAACCACCTTCAAGCTTAATCATCAGATCCTGGATATCATCTAGGCCCAGAGTACTTTTCAAAATTAATTAAAAAAAAATCAAATCAAAACGAGCACAAACTTGATGAGGTTACGTCGTTTTATAAAGAGCTCCCAAAACCGTCTTCCAGCTTCATCATCAGACCCTGAGTATTATTTAGGACCAGAGTACTTGTCAAGACGAATCAAACGATCAGAGTTCCGATAACCATTTTCCGGCTCCATCATCAGATCAGCTGCATGTCACAATAATATTGCATTGTCATCCGATTTACATACACATGTATTTCAGCTCAATCGGAATACAGGACGTGGTTCTAATTCATTTGACCTAACATACATACATTGCAAGTTAAATAAAAGCTTGTAAAAATGGTCTTCAGGATTTCAAATGGTTTAAGCCAACTTACCTTCTGGGTAGGTTTTAATTATTGTTGATATGGGGTATTATGAGTATTTCAGAGTTGTTTTGAGGAGTTGGCAGCCCTTTCCGTGTGCCTTAAAGTGCTTTTTTAGGGTTCCGTACCCAAAGGGTACCAACGGGACCCTATTACTAAGCCTACGCTGTCCGTCCGTCCGTCCGTCCGTCCGTCCGTCTGTCAGCGGGCTGTATCTCGTAAACCGTAATAGATAGACAGATGAAATTTTCACATTTTATGTATTTCTATTGCCGCTATAACAACAAATAATAAAAATTAAATTAAATTAAAAAAAATAAATTAAAATATATCCATGGGTACATGGAAATATTTTTTTTAACGGAACCCTTAAAGAGCGAGGCCCGACTCGCACTTGGCCGGCTTTTTTCTATTTTTAGGATTTTTATTTATTTATTTATTTATTTATTTTTATTTTACAACATGTTACAATTATGGGCATTCTTATAAACTAAGAAAACACAAGAATAGGGCTATAATGTTAATCAGGCTAAACAATTCGCCTTTACAAACATTTGAAATGAAAACAAAAATACAATATTATTACAATGGTCACTAATTGATAAAAAAAAAATACCGTCGGAACTATGATTGCAGGCAGGATGTAATATTTAAATTATGTAATATTTTTAGGATTGCGACCGGTCGTACTTACATTGGACGTACTTTCAAGTACACCGCCGTGTGAAACACGCAAACCAAAATTATATCTTCAAATGTAATCAGTGCGAACTCACTTTTCCAAACAGGTAAAAACCTACCTTCGAATATTTTTTTTTAAATGCATATCAAATACTGCGCTTCTTTATTGGGATCGAATTAACATCCCTTGGGAATCTTGCCCTGAGTGTATACCTTTTTGCCTGTCAGTACTCTATGTCAACAGTGATAGTGGTTAGGACTGTGGTCGCCTATTCGGGGGTCGCAGGTTCGATCCCGGGTACGAACTCTGACTTTTCGGAGTCAAGTGCGTTTAAGCAATTAAATATCACTTGCTTCGACGGTGAAGGAAAACATCGTCAGGAAACCTGCACATCTGAGAGTTCTTCATAATGTTCTCGAAGATGTGTGAAGTCGGTCAATTCGCATTGGGCCAGCGTAGTGGACTATGACCTATAACTCTTCTCTGCGAGGAGACCTGCGCTCAGTAGTGAGCCGTTGATGGGTTACTAAACTAGCGGCACGCTATGATGGCCGGTTTGACGTTTGTCCGCTCATGAAGTTCCGTATTAATTGATAACGACTTTGAAGGAAATAATTGTATTACTTTATTGACGATAGTGATGTGCAGAGATTCATAAATTTTATCGAATGTAGTTTTAGGTTTAGGACTCAAAATTTATTTATTAAATTGATTTCTAAAATGTATACAAGTGTAGAAAAATCAGTTTGCACCATTTAAGGGGTGAATGTACTTGTGAATATGAACAATTTTCACTATGTGGACAAACCTCTGAAATCGCAAAAAAATATCAGCTGTTTCATACAAAAGGTAAAATTTTTATTTTTATATGATATATACCTCAACTCGGCATTTGGTTTTCTAAATTGAAAATTTTTAAAAATGGAATCTAATACGATCGTCACATAGGATCGCTGGCTAGCACAACTACTACCTCCGGCAAACTCGCGTCAATGCTCAATGCAAAACAAAGCAGTTTCGAATTGACGTTGCTTCGAAAAGTATAAACTGTCAGTGCAATGCGATTGTGATATAGTTTTGACCTGGCTTTGGATTTCAAATATTGATACTGCATTACTGTTGACCCTTGCTCGTTAATTTGGACTCTGTTCAAGCCCTTTGTTGTGGATTTCGTCGATATGACCGAACGTACGCAGAGAACTGTTCTAAATAGTCAGACACGTGAGTTCGTAATACGCCTTCGTAACTATTTCGATCGTGAAGCTCAAAATGGAGGGCCAATTTTACCTATAACGTCAGTGGTTGAACGCGTAGCTGATGCGCTTAATATTGGACAACGAACTGTTAGACGGATAACTAAAAAAAAATATGGCGAGACTGGCACAGAAGAAAATAAACTTCACACACCAAAAAAGAGAAAACGAGCAAAACCAGTCGTAGGCATCGATAGCTTTGATGCCGATGCTATCCGAAGACATGTTTACGGCTACTATTTACAGAAGGAGTATCCAACAAGAAAAAAGTTGGTGCATTCACTGAAGGAAGCTGGATTATTCTTCGGTGGGGAAAGTTCTTTAACGAAGATTTTGAAGACCATTGGATTTCGATACAAAAAATGTAACAAACGCAAAATATTGATGGAAAGATTTGATATAGCGATGGCAAGGTATACTTTTTTACGGCAAGTGAAAGAAATCAAAAATTGGCAAAATGTTGTGTTCTTGGATGAAACATGGCTTAATGCTAACCATACTGTAGGCCGTTCTTGGAACGATGACACAGCAGCATCTACTTCCAAAGTTCCTGTAGGAAAAGGATCGCGACTTATAATTTGTCACGCCGGAACCATCAACGGGTTTGTCGAAGGTTCTCTCATGGCTTTTGCGTCAAAAACCACTGGAGACTATCATGAAGACATGAATGGAGAAAAGTTTACTGAATGGTTTACCTCAATGTTGTGTAGCCTCCCTGAACCATCTATTATAATTATGGACAACGCCCCATACCACTCGATGCAAATTGACAAGCCACCTGCCCAATCCCAAAAGAAAGCTGATATCGTCGCATGGCTTCGTAAAAATGGCGTAGATGCAAACATGAATATGTTAAAAGCGGAATTAGTACGTCTTTTAAAAGAAAACAAACCAACCAAGATCCGATACGTCATTGACGAAATAGCATTAGAACATGGGCACAGAGTTATACGGTTACCGCCTTACCATTGTGAGTATAATGCGATTGAGTTGGTGTGGGCTCAAATTAAGGGATATGCTGCAAGACACAATACAGAACCCCCATTTACCACAAAAAAAATGCTAAAATTATTAGAAGAAGCTTGTGAACATGTGACTAAAGGAGACTGGGAAAAGGTTGTGAATAGAACTGTTAAATTAATAAGGGAAGATTATGAAAGAGATGTGAAAATAGATAATATTATAGAAAACGAACATATAATTATTAATGTAGGTGATGATAGCAGTGACGACAGTGAAAATAGTAGTATGGACGAATCTGATTAATTATGGCCTTTTGTGGCACCTTTTTTGGTATCTTTTGTATTCATATGTTTCTTGTGTGCATATAAAGTATGTATATTCATTTTCATTCAAATATTCAGTTCGTTCAAATAAATTAAATAAACATATACATTTTTGTTTTATTAAACCTATTTAATCAGGTACAAAAACAAAACTTAATTGTTTTTTGTTCGAGAATAAATTGACATTCCACATCACTATTGTAATGTGTCAAACCGGCCATCATAGCGTGCCGCTAGTGTAATGATGATGATGACTATGTCATCTACTTACATTCAATTTTATGCAATTATTAGCGACATCTTGTAGCAATATATTGCAGTTAATTGCATTAATTTTTTTAGCTGGAGCGCGACTTATCACCGAAAAAAAATACACAATAAAAATGGGCATGATGAGAACGGAGGCTTCACGAAGATTGTACAAGATTACAAGTAAGTTTTTTTACAGGTAAACTTTTATAGAGGTCTAATTTTACTGGTAACTTTGATTACTATTTTAGTCCTTCTAAATATGACTTTGATCGAGCGAAATAAGGTCTCAGAGTCTTCTTCTTCTCTTCTTCAACAACCGATAGACGTCCACTGCTGGTCAAAAGTCTCTTACATGGACTTCCATAGGCTTCGGTCTTGCGCCGCTTGAATCCAGCAGCTCCCTCTGACTCGTTTGATGTAGTTGGTCCACCTGGTGGGGGGTCTGCCAACACTGCGTTTCCCGGTGCGGGGGCGCCACTCCAGCACCTTGGGACCCCAACGACCATCAGCTCTTCGAACTATGTACCCGCCCATTTCCACTTCAGTTTCGTGATACGCTGAGCTATGTCGGTGACTTTGGTTCTCCTGCGGATCTCCTCATTTCTGATTTGATCTCGCAGGGATATACCGAGCATAGCTCTCTCCATCGCTCTCTGAGTGACCCTGAGCCTTCTAATGAGGCCCATAGTTAGCGACCATGTCTCCATTGTCATCTCTTCCATGTCAGGTAAATTTTTACAGAGGTCCAATTTTACAGGTAACTTTGATTACTATTTTAATCCTTTTAAACATGACTTTGATCGAGCGAAATAAGATCTCTGAGTCTTCTTCTTCTCTTCTTCAACAACCGATAGACATCCATTGCTGGACAAAGGTTTCTT